>SJYX01022231.1:15076-52005 GCA_006410675.1 Oreotragus oreotragus
TATTAGAATGCATTATATAATTGTGTAGGAGTGATTAATCATACAACCAAGTAGTATGATGGTTGGTAGCTGAAGGAAAAGTAATATAATCTCATGTCACTAAATCTGTGCCACTTGAAGAATGTCCAAGTATCAAGATCCAGTGATTTCTCTAACTCAGTGCTCCAAAAATCTTGCTCAAAAGTGTTGAATATTATAGTTTGGTTTTGCAAAACCATAATTTTACCACATTGCACTTTTTGCAAAGTTTTTAATTGCCTATCTTTTCTGTTTTTGGTAGAAGAGATATTAAGACCATCCACTTTTCTAGTAATTAGAATTCACTTTATTCTTGAAGATATTCTTCATTCTCATGTAAATCAATGCTTTCTGGCTTTCCCAAAAAACTCTAATTCTGGATGTCCACTGAACCCCTAAGTTACTTTTGTTTGTTAAATCCCATGTCTTTCTTGGATTCGTCTTTAATTTTGCTGCATTGATTTTTTTGTTTTTAAAAAATAGTACATAGGAGATAACTTTTTTTTTTAGATTTTGCAGATTTTAAAATATGTTTTTGTCTTAAATTTCTTGATAGTTTGCTTGGGCATGAAGTAATTTCTGGCTGTTAAGTCATTTTTGCTCAGAATTCCATAGCAGCATTAAGTATGTCAACAAGAACACTAGTTTAAGATTCTGATTTCAGATTCTTATCCTTTCACTGGCAACATATATGGTCAACACAAGCCTTTTAATGTCATCTCTTTAACTCTGATACCCATAACAATCTATCCAGGTGTGAGACTTCTTTCTCTCTACATACACAACTTGTGACTCAGAGGACTGTTCTGGAGCTGAGTGTACCCCAAATTGTGGAACATCCTGTAAGTTAAAAATTGAATATTTCACTTTATTCAGTTATAAAAATAATGAGCATTTGACCCTTAGGTTAGTAATAAATACATCATAGCACTGTTGCAAAAATTAAAACAACCCATTTAAAGAACTCTGGACACATTAGCCATTATTTCATTTTCCCAAGCACTTAGCAGACCCTTTCAATGTGAACATGTTTTTGGACTTATTCTTAGCTCATTTTTCCCCCTCTGATAATTCCTTCCTGTCTATTTCCACCGCTTTCTCATCCTAGACCTCTTATTAGTAGATATTGTTCTTTTAGGATGCATTTTTCCATGTTATTTTTTCAAGCTTTGTGTATTTATTCTTTATTTTGGTATATTTCCCTAATCATGATTAGTAGAACAGTTATTTTATGGGCTTTGTGTTTAAGCAAGTATATTTTTCATTTTTAAGAACACTCTCTTATTATCTGTTAAGATACAAGATGACAGTTTGCTTTTATTTATTTAGATGCAATTTGCTTAAAATTTAATTTAAATTGGTGGATAATAATTGGAATTTTTTTTTCTTTTTATTTTATTTATTTTTTTACACGAACTCCCAAATATGAACCCCCCTCCCACCTCCCACCCCACATCATCCCTCCAGATCATCCCCATACACCAGCCCCAAGCGTCCTGCATCCTGCATTGAACATAGACTGGCAATTCAATTGGACTGTTTTAAGTGTCCTTTTCTCTTCCATTAGTTAAATGTTTTCACTCCTCCAGTTAGTTGTTCCACTTGTTCATCTTGGTCCTTTGTCTTATTTGTGTCATTGGTTTTATTTTTATCAAATGTCAGGGGTTCATTGGTTGTGTGTTAATATTTATGGATAGTGAACTATATTGATTATAAATATAAATGGTTCTGGCTTTCTCTCTTTGGTGACTACATTTCCTCCCATACTCTTTTCCCTTAAACAGAAGGACTTACTATGGGCTCCGTGTAAGACACTTAGGTTTCCTGAGGTGCATGTTTCTATTTGGAATGATCAGTGGAGGTGTACTACCCCCATATTAACATAGTGAAAAGTTTATTTTGGAAATGGAGGATTTGCACATTTCCCATTTGATCCCCATGTCTTTCCTTTTTCTCCTTCATCCTGCCACATTTTTGCCTAGAGTTGCTACCAATTCCGCTTTTCTCTTCTTTCATGGTCTTCATCCAACTAGGATTTTTAGCTTTCCCCCAAATTTATCTGGTTTCAACCTGGACATCAAGCATCCTGCTGAGATGTCCACGTGCAGGTAATTGTGACAGGGCCACCATAACTGTTTGAATTCCAGTGCTATTTGAAACCTTGATTCAGAAAAAAGGCAAGCCTCTTAAAGATGTTACTCCGGGCTTCCCTGGTAACTCAGACAGTAAAGAATCGGCCTGCAATGTGGGAGGCCTGGGTTTGATCCTGGGTTGTGAAGATCCCCTTTGAGGAGGGCATGGCAACCCACTCCAGTATTCCTGCCTGGAAAATTCCCATGGATCCTGGCGGGCTATGGTCCATGGGGTTGAAAATAGTTGGACACAACTGAGCAACTAAGCACAACACAAGATGTTATTCAGTCTACTTTCTGCTGGCTTCAGGGCAAAAGAACAGGTTTGTGGCACAGGTCAGATAACGATCAATGCTTTATGATGTTCTTCCTTTAACCAACCCAAAGCAAATCTGCATACTACACTCCTGTCCATCTGTTTCCAAGCCCTGCTATTTTTATGACCCTGGATGGTGTTCTGGTATATGGGGCTTTTCCTGAGGACTCCCATTAGAGTGCCCTCTTCAAATAAGGTGTATCTCCAGCTTGTTTTCTCTTCTTTGCAGCTGCAGACTCAGTTGCAACAATGGTGATCCATGGAGTTCAGGAATTTGCCCCTAAATTTGTTTCTCACTCATGCCCATGTTGTTGCAGTTTGCAGGACTGGGCTTTTGCTTTGGATTACCCTGACCCTGAAACATATCCATGCCTATTTGTCAGCTTCCTGTGGACAACTCTCCTGATGAAAGGCCCTGCCCATCTGGTTTCTGGCCAACATGTTCTGCCAACCCCTTCTCATTACCATTCTTTGTCAATATCCTTTCAGCATCCTGGGCCCTTCCATAGCCAAAACCACATCTGGTGCCTAGACATCATAGAAGGAATGTAATTATTGGACCCACTGCTTATTTCAGTTAATCCCCAAATCAGATTGATTATATTTTTTAAAGCCGAAGATGGAGAAGCTTTATACAGTCATCAAAGACAAGACCTGGAGCTGACTGTGGCTCAGATCACGACCTTCTTATTGCAAAAGTCAGGCTCAAATTGGAGTAAGTAAGGAAAACCACTAGGCCATTCAGGTATGCCCTAAATCAAATTCTTTATGACTACACAGTAGAGGTGGTAAACAGATTCAAGGGATTAGATCTGATAGAGTGCCTGAAGAACTATGGAAAGAGGTTTGTAGCAGTGATGGAAATCATCCAAAAGAAAATGAAATGCAAGAGGGCAAAGTGGTTGTCTGAGGAGGCTTTAAAAATAGCTGAGAAAAGAAGAGAAGTGAAAAGCAAAGGAGAAAAGGGAAACACATACTCACTGAATGCAAAGTTCCAGAGAATAGCAAGGAGAGATAAAGGCTTCTTATGTGAGCAATGTAAAGAAATAGAGGAAAATAATAGAAGACTCTTCAAGAAAATTGGAGATAGCAAGGGAACATTGCATGCAAAGATGGGCACAATAAAGGACAGAAATGTCAAGGACCTAACAGAAGCAGAAGATTTTAAGAAAAGGTGGCAAGAAAACACGGAACAACTGTACAAAAAGATCTTAAGGATCCAGATAACCACAATGGTGTGGTCACTCACCTAGAGCTAGACATCCTGGAATGTGAAGACAAGCGGGCTATTGGAAGCATTACAAACAAAGCTAATGGAAGTGATGGACTTCAACTCAGCTATTTCAAATCCTAAAACATGATGTTGTTAAAGTGCTGCACTTAATATGCCAGCATATTTGGTAAACTCAGAAGTGGCTACACAGCTGGAAAAGGTCAGTTTTCACCCCAATCCCAAAGAAGGGCAATTGCAAAGAATGTTCAAATTACTGCACAGTTGCACTCATTTCACATGCTAGCAAGGTAATGTTCAAAATCCTTCAAGCTAGGCTTCAACAGTACATGAGTTGAGAACTTCCAGATGTACAAGGTAGATTTAGAAAAGGCAGAGGAACCAGGAATCAAATTACCAACATCCGCTGGATATAAAAAAAGCAAGGGGATTCGAAAAAAGAACATCTACTTCTGCTTCACTGACTAAAACCTTTGACTGTGTGGATCAAAACAAACTGTGGAAAATTCTGAAAGAGATGGGAATACCAGACCACCTTACCTGCCTCCTGAGAAACCTGTATGCATGACAAGAAGCAACAGTTAGAACCAGACATGGAACAAAAAATTGGTTCAACACTGGGAAAGTAGTACGTCAAGGCTGTATATTGTCACCCTGCTTACTTAACTTATATACAGAGTACATCATATGAAAAGCCATATTAGATGACTTACAAGCTGGAATCGAGAATGCTGGGAGAAATAAAAACAACCTCAGATATGCAAATGATATCACTTTAATGGCAGAAAGCAACTCAAGAGCATCTTGATGAAGGTGAAAGAGGACAGCGAAAAACCAGGTTAAAATTCAACATTCAAAAAACAAAGATCATGGCATCTGATCCCATCACTTCATGGCAAATAGATGGAGAAACAATGGAAACAGTGACAGATTTTATTTTCTTGGGCTCCAAAATCACTGTAGATGGTGACTGCAGCCACGAAATTGAAAGATACTTGCTCTTTTGAAGAAAAGCTATGATCAACCTAGACAGTGTATTAAAAAGCAGAGATATCACTTTGTTAGCAAAAATCCACAAAGTCAAAACTATGGGTTTTCCAGTAGTCATGTACAGATGTAAGACCTGGACCTTAAAGAAAGGTAAGTGCCTAAGAACTGATGCTTTTGAACTGTGGTGTTGGAGAAGACTCTTGAGAGTCCCTTGGACAGCAGAAGAGATTAAACCAATCAATCCTAAAGGAAATCAACCCTGAATACTCACTGGAAAGACTGATGCTGAAGCTGAAGCTCTAATACTTTGGCCACCTCGTGAATAACTGACTCACTGGAAGACCATATGCAGGGAAAGATTGAAAGGAGGAGGAGAAGGGGATGATAGACGATGAGATGGCTGAATGACATCACTGACTCAATGGACATGAGTTTGAGCAAACTCAGGGAGATAGTGAAGGACAGGGAAGCCTGGTATGCTGCAGTTCATGAGGCAGCAAAGAGTCAGACACAACTTAGCAACTGAACAACTGCTTATTGAATACTTTTTTTATACCATATATTTTCCTAAAAATGTTCAATGGTAAGGAAATTTAGTTTNTGGACATGAGTTTGAGCAAACTCAGGGAGATAGTGAAGGACAGGGAAGCCTGGTATGCTGCAGTTCATGAGGCAGCAAAGAGTCAGACACAACTTAGCAACTGAACAACTGCTTATTGAATACTTTTTTTATACCATATATTTTCCTAAAAATGTTCAATGGTAAGGAAATTTAGTTTTTCTCCTTTGGGCTCAGAAATTTACAAGAATGCTTTAGTCATTTCTGATCATGAAACAGATTCCTCAAAGGAATGCTCACTCCTGATTTGTGCATCTTTAAAAAGAGAACTGTGTTGTAGAGATCAGATCTTAACCCAGCTAGCCTTAACATAGGAAACAGCTGCTATGGAAGGGCAAACACTGAAGATTAGGGCCAGAAGTCACCTTAATAATCAATCAATCTAAACTTCTTATTTCATAAGCCTAGATCAGAGGTTTGGGGCTGATATGGACTCTTAGGTTCTCAGCTAAAGAGCCAGTACTGGAACCCAAGTCTTCTGCTTCATAACAAAATATAATTAATTATAAATTTACATCAGAGGTACATAATTCTTCTTAGAAAGTTATAGACATGGATAGCTAACATTCTTTGATCTCTTATTACAGGCCAGACCCTGCACTAAGTATTATATATCCATTGTTTCATTCAATCCTTACAAGAATCCTGTGAAGTTCCATCATCATTCCCATTTTACAGATAATGACACTGGCAATTTGCGTGCTATGATAATCATGAGTAGCCACAGGGATGAAAGCATAATTCAGAAAGCAGGCCTAGTTTTTGTGATCACGTAGGTAGGGAGAAGGGAGGACTAAAAAACAATTACACAGCTTGAAACTTATATTTTATTTTCGTTTTTGTTTGTCATGACAACTCACCAGGCTGTCATGCCATAAGCTAAAAACGAAGCTGAAAAACTGCCTTTGGTGAGCACATAAAAAAATTATTTCTCTTCCTGGATTAACTTGGATTAGCCTATTATTTAACACTGCTAAACCAGGGCATCCAGTTTTTATGTTTCTATTCATTTTTCTTCTTAGTTTCTTATCTATGTGTCTCTCAGGCTCCTCTTCCAAGACTCTTGGGTCAGAAGAAGGTTGACAGCGAGGAAGATTTCCCATTGTGGATGAACACAGTAATAACCAGGAGCCCAGGAACGAGTGAATGTCAGCCTTCATGTCTCAGGGGTTTGGGGAAGAAAAGGCTAAACGCAGTCATGCCAAAGAAATCAACAGATTGTCTGGACCACCTCCATTGCCATCCACGATTAACCTTCTCTTCATTTGGCTGCTTTTTATCTGGCTTGACGGTGTTTTTCCTTTAAATTGGCAGTCTGAGCATTTTGTGGGGAGAAGACACAGGAGAGGGAATGTGGCTTGAAATATGGTTGTGGGTGTTTTTTAACAAGTTCTCTAAAAAACTTAAAAAAGACCTTTTAAAAAAATCTCTGTGAATTACCTTCTTTTGCTTTAAAAAGCAAATAGAAAGCTCAATGTTCCATACTAGTTCATGAGATACACCCTTTAGGGTACAGAAAAGCGGTTTTGTTTTAGGTGCCTAACCAAAACAGAATACTTTATTTCTGTAAAAGAAATTTCTTTTACTGTAGTTAAAAGTATGCAAATACATGGAAGATACACATCAAACACATAAAAACAAAGATAATAATTATTAGCATACATACATACATATATATGTGTGTATACACAGCTGGCAAAGAATCTGCCTGCAATGCAGGAGACTCCAGTTTGATTCCTGGATTGGGAAGATACCCTGGAGAAGCCATCGGATACCCACTCCAATATTCTTGAGCTTTCCTGGTGGCTCAGACAGTAAAGAATCCACCTGCAATGTGGGAGACCTGGGTTGGGAAGAGCCCCTGGAGAAGGGAACTATTACCCACTCCAGTATTTTGGCCTGGAGAATCCCATGGATTCTCAGAGGAGCCTGACAGGCTACATTCCATGAGATCTCAAGGAGTCAGACACAACAGAGTGACTTTCACTTTCACTCACTATGCTGCTGCTGCTGCTGCTGCTGCTAAGTCGCTTCAGTCGTGTCCGACTCTGTGCGACCCCATAGACGGCAGCCCACAAGGCTCCTCCGTATATATATATATATATATATATATATGAAATATGTTTCTATGTAAAACAGCTTGAGAGTAAGCTTTTACTTTTCTACCAAGAACACCAGAAAACTGCCATTTTTGAAAGTCAATTCCAAACATCTTCAAGATGTAAAACATGGGGGAAAAGTAAGAACCGTTAAACAAAAGATCCAGGTATAGTGAAGAACCCCCGAAATGAAGGAAGACCTCTCCTTTTGTTTTGAATTCCAAAATGTTTCTGTGGGATTCTAAACATGGTAGGAAATCACCTGTCATGGACCCACATTCACTTACTCCAATCAAGCAATCTTATGTCTAGCTGCACCATTTGCAAGCATGTTTAATGCCATCTTGGCATTCAAATAAAAGACACTGAGGTTCCCATTGCCTGTGTCCACAATATGGAGGGCTCAAATCTGGAAAGTAGAAAATATGCTATTGCAAAGTCAACATATGGTTCCCCTATAATATAGATCTGCCGAAACATTGCATAGAGCATATGGCGAGAGAATTTCGTAGACACAGTGCAGAGTCAGGGACGAGAAGCTAGCTGACTTGGGGCTGACTGCCTTTCCATTTTCTGCTACAGAAGGAAGTCAAGAAAGAATTTTGCCTTAAACATACATGCACACTCACTGAAAAATAAAAACAGTGTATCTTTTCAGTTGCAGAATGATATAGTTCTATTTCCTGGAAATGTCACAGAGAAGTATATGAGATTCCTTTTAAAAGATGGCATTTTAGGCATTTTCTTCTGGTAAATTATTCAACTCAGGTAGTAACACTCTTTGGGGATACGTTTTCAGTTCAAAACCCATCTGCTTTTCTCCAATAATTGAACTCTCAGTCATAGTTCGGTTCACCCCATAGCCAAACTTAAACTATGTGACCCAGAATCTCCTGGCCAGAGCTGAACACCCTAGCTGAGACAATCAAATTCTCACTCCCAGAAACAGAACTGAGATTGAACAAGAGTCAGTCATTCATTTGTGAGTTTCACTGGCACCAAACATAGAGACTTGGAATGTGTGGGTGGTCAGGATTTTCTGTAAGAATAAAGGAAAGAGAGACACACAGGGAGAGAAACACAGAGGTTTCTGGTTTTCCTGTTTCCTGTGTAAGACCCAACCAAACTCAGGTGTCCTTTATACTCCATTATATACTGTCTTGCTTTCAGAATTCCTTTCCCTTTTTGCAAAAAGGTGTCTTTTAACTGAAAGACTTTTTTGGGAGGAGAGGCCTGCCCATACTTTGCAGGTTCTCAGTTCCCCAACCAGGAACTGAACCTGTGCCCCGTGCAATGCAAGTGCAGAGTCTTAATCACTGGACTGCCAGAGATTCCCTAACTGAAAGAATCTTAATTAATATTTCTAGTATAAAGAGATCCTATGAGGGCATGGATTATAAACACCAAGATGGAGAGGAGAAGAGGGAAAAGTTGGAAGACTTTATGGATTGTCTTTCACTCCCTCCTCCCCATCCCCGTTTATTATGTGTATTACATACTGTTAATTTCTTCAACTAAATCGTTTCCTTCAAACAGTCTTGCATTAGGAGAAAATATCTTCTTAAATTTCTTTTTATACCTCTCTCCAGTTCCACCCTGCACAGTTCTGAAATTCACAGAAAGTCAATCTATGTCTAATGATTTAAAAAATACTTTTCCGAATAATCCCAGAATTCCAAGTGAGATGATTTCCATTTTTCCCTCCAGCTCTACTTCCTCCACTGCCTTTTTATCCCCCAGATGGGGAGTTAGGGAACTGCAAAAATCACTTAATAGAAAGTAGATTGCCCATACAGAAAGAATGCCTGCCCTCACAGGGAATATGTCACTGGAATTTATTGCCGAATAGTTGGCCATTCTGCAGCACGTCACTTGCAATCATATGATTTAGCCACCCTTGAAAGAAGACAGCTGATAAATCATTTTTTATAAAAACAAGAGAAATTGTTTTAAGATTTACAGAGTAAATTTATGAAATGTAACAATGTAATAATCTACAGTTTATTTCTGTAATGAAAAGACAGTCTCCCAAAGCCAGGTTTCTTTGTAAAAGGCAATGTTTCTACCCTTTTCTTTTCTGAAAGGAGGAGTTATACCACAGTTTAAGCAGAGAAATTGTGCCACAGTTTCATCTTCTTAGTAGGAGAGAGACCTCAGATAAAATTCAGAAAATTTAGTGAAAGCAGCAGAACAAATAAGATATAATATGAGCAACAATGATTTCAGCTTTCCTTCTAATATAAAAAGACAGCTGAATTGAGGCATTGGGCCACCCACTGCTGGAAGAAAAATGCTTGAATCCTCAGTACCTTTGATTCGCTGGTTTGTGGAGGTGAGAACATAGCTTTCACAGCATGTACTGGAGATGTAAGTTAAATTTCATCTGCTCATCTTTTCCCACCCTTCGCCTACAGAGTACTTCTAATTGAAGTCTCTGCTGAGGAAATGTCAGCCTAATGTCTACACTGAAACTGTATTTAGAAGCTTTTGTGGGGCTGCTGGGCCTTATTCATCCCTTTGAGAATGAGATACATTTTACACTTTTTGTTGGACTTTTTTCTTGTTTGTTTTATATCTCTGATAGCAGTGGATTAGAACAGTGTTCCTTTATAAGATATATAATTTCAGAAACAATGAAAATACTATGATGTGGTTCTTGGGTACTTTCAAACTAAAATTCCTCAGCTATTTATTCACCCTTTCTTTACTCCAATGAATGGTTAAACCTACTTTATCTTTAAAATATACTTTTAAACAAATGATTACATTTCTTTGTCCTACAAGTATATCCTTTGCCTCAGAAAAATATTCTGCCACAAAATATATTGGCTACCATAGAAAATACATACAATCAGCTCTTCTAGACAAGATCAATGGATGAAATTCAAGACTACACACACCTTTGGTTTTTGCCTTCAGCCTTAACTCTTCCTAGCTACCAGGCACTCCTGAGCATTTTATAGGAACATAATTTAGATGGTTGACCTCATTTTTGTCTGCCCCTTCAATTATTGCTTCTAGACAACTTCTCTATCTTGGCAGCAACTTATTCAATACACAGAGCCAGCGCCTGGTATTTCTTTCAAGATGAAAATGAGACTCCTCACACAAGAAAGAGGATGGCAGGGCTAAGGCACCTTTACACAGGAAGAAGATTCAGCTTTAAATATAAGTCATAGAAATGCAAATCAAAAGTACTAAGAGATCAAAATCACACAGTCAACATGACTAATACCAAAAAATCTACAAACAATAAGTTCTGGGGAGGGTGTAGAGAGAAGGGAACTCTCCTACACTGTCGGTAGGGATGTAACTTGATATAGCCACTATGGAAAACAGTATGGAGCTTCCTTAAAACACTAAAAACAGCTATCATATGATCCTGTGGGGCTTCCCTCCTAGCTCAGTTGGTAAAGAATCTGCCTATAACGCAGGAGACCCTGGTTCGATCACTGGGTTGGGAAGAAGTACTGGAGAAGACAGGCTACCCATTCCAGTGTTCTTGGGCTTCCCTGGTGGCTCAGCTGGTAAAGAATCCGCCTGCAGTGTGGGAGACCTAGGTTCTATCCCTGGGTTGGGAGGATCTCCTGGAGGAGGGAAAGGCTACCCACTCCAGTATTCTGGCCTGGAGAATCCCATGGACTATCCATAAGATTAAAAGTTGGACATGACTGAGCGACTTTTTAACTTTCACTTTCATATGACCCTGCAATCCCACTCCTGGGCATCAGTTCAGCTCATTTCAGTTCAGTCGCTCAGTCGTGTCTGACTCTGCATATATCTGGAGAAAAACATGGTCTGAAAGTATACTTGCACCCCAGTGTTCACTGCAACACTGTTTACAATAGCCAAGACGTGGAAGCAACCTAAATGTCCATAGATAGATATAGATAAAGAAGATGTGGTACATATGTATACAATGAATATCACTCAGCCATTAAAATGAATGGCATTCTGCCATTATTATACTGAGTGACGTAAGTCAGAGAAATATCATATGATATCACTCACATGGAGAATCTAAAAAGAAATGATAGAAATGAATTTATTTACAAAACAAACAGACTCACAGACTTAGAAAATGAACTTAAGGTTATCAGAGAGGCGGGGAAGGACAGAGGAAAGGGATAGTTAGGCAGTTTGGGAAGGACACATACACACTGCTGTATTTAAAATGAATAACCCACAAGGTCCTACTGTATAGCACAGGGAACTCTGCTCAATGTTATGTGGCAGCCTGGATAGGAAGGGAGTCTGGGGGAGAATGGATACAGGTATATGCATGGCTGCATGCTCTGCTGTGTACCTGAAACTATCACAACATTGTTAATCAGCAATATTCTGATCTAAAATGAGACCTAGAAGGACATGTCAAACGGTAAACTGCTTGTGATTATGAATGACTTCGTTTCTTGCTTCTTGTGCTTTTTGGTTTCCTATTATGCACATGTTAACTTTTAAGAAATAAATGTTATTTTAAAAACCTTAAAAAAAAAATAAAATGTTAAAAAACAAACAAATAAAAGTCATTAAGGTCAGGTAGAGACTGGTAGCTGACATTCCCTGGGGAGCAAGGCTCTAAACCAAATCAATGGTTGGATATGGCCTAATCCATTTCCTTCACATAAATGATACACTGAACCATAAACCAACCTGTGGCACTGGGATTGCAATAAATGTCTCCTGAGAAATAATGTCCTAAAATTAGAAACGGATTAATAGTATAAGGATACTCTTAGTGAGGAGCTCTGGGCATTTCTCTTCTCTCCATCACTACTGCTTCTCTCTGTCTGGGTTTGAATATTTGCTACCTCTTTCTTGCTCGTCATCTAGTTCAAGGATCTCTTCTGGTCCTCTGCCTTACTTTTGCCAGCATGACTGCTACAAAGCACATCCATCTGACCATATCCATTTCCCTTGATTAGAAACATGGATTATCCTTCTCTCAAACGCTTTCATAAAACCAGCATGAGGCCCTACAGGTCATAGGAGTTCAAAATCCTGTTTCAGTCTTTCCCCAAAGCACAAAATCCTTGACTAATTTTCCTATATGGGTAACAGCAAGATATCTAAAGGTCCAGCATTCCTTCTTCCTAAGCTATTCCTTTCTATCCCCTTGACAGGGGTCCTTATATGTATCTTGAGTGATCAGTCCAATATCATTACACTGAATGCAGTGACTGGATGACAGAGGATCAGTGATTTTCAGGGAAAATAACTTTCCCTAAACCCTTCTGAGTTCTAAGCTAGGACCCCTATAATAAAAGGCAGATTAACCAGAGAAAAACAAACAGAAGGGTATTAACATGTATACCGCATGTATGCATATATGGTGTGGCATCAGCTTCTAGTCTTCTTTCCTGTGGCAAGAGCCAGTTTTTCCTGGTTGATGAAACTCTGTGAGAAAGGTTTTCTGATAACTGAGTTCCTTTTGCAGGATCTGTCTTTAGGCAGTTAGGAGGAGTTCAGTGTCTCCTTGCATTATCTGTTTTTAAGTCCTTGAGTCAAAATAACCAATATGCCCAAGGAGCATGCTCTGGGGTGACATATTCAGCTATCCTTCACTAGCTTGACAATTTGTGTCCTAAGCAAAGAAATGGACTGAATCCCACTTTCCATAGCAGTTATCTGTCAGGAAACAGTGCGATCATGTGAAAGTTGCTCAGTTGTGTCTGACTTTTTGCAACCCCGTGGACTATACAGTCCATAGAATCCTCCAGGCCAGAATACGGGAGAGGGTAGCCTTTCCTTTCTCCAGGGGACCTTCCCAACCCAGGGGTCAAACACAGGTCTCTGGCATTGCAGGCATATTCTTTACCAGCTGGGCCACCAGGGAAGCCCAAGAATACTGGAGTGGGTAGCCTATCCATTCTCCAGCAGATCTTCCCAACCCAGGAATTGAACCAGGGTCTCCTGCATTGCAGGCAGATTTTTTTTTACCAACTGAGCTATGAGAGAAGCCTCGTCTACATACATCTACATATGAGTTCAGTTCAGTTCAATTGCTCAGTCGTGTCTGACTCTTTTGCAAACCCATGGACTGCAGCACACCAGGCCTCCCTGTCCATCACCAACTCCCGGAGTTTACTCAAACTCATGTCCATTGAGTCAGTGATGCCATCCAACCATCTCATCCTCTGTCGTCCCCTTCTCCTCCCACCTTCCCAGCTCCACCCTCCCAGCATCAGGGTCTTTTCAAATGAGTCAGTTATTTGCATCAGGTGGCCAAAGTATTGGAGTTTCAGCTTCAGCATCAGTCCTTCCAATGAATATTCAGGACTGACTTCCTTTAGGATGGATCGATTGAATCTCCTTGCTCTCCAAGGGACTCTCAAGAGTCTTCTCCAACACCACAGTTCAAAAGCTTCAATACTTTGGCACTCAGCTTCCTTTATAGTTCACTCTCACATCCATACATGACTACTGGAAAAACCATAGCTTTGACTAGACAGACCTTTGTTGGCAAAGTATTGTCTACTTTTTAACATGCTGTCTAGGTTGGTCATAACTTTTCTTCCAAGGAGTAAGCATCTTTTAATTTCATGGTGGCAGTCACCATCTGCAGTGATTTTGGAGCCCCTAAAAATAAAGTCTGTTACTGTTTCCACTGTTTCCCCATCTATTTCCAATGAAGAGATGGGACCAGATGCCATGATCTTCGTTTTCTGAATGTTGAGCTTTAAGCTAACTTTTTCACTTTCATCAAGAAGCTCTTTAGTTCCTCTTTGCTTTCTGCCATAAGGGTGATATCATCTGCATATCTGAGGTTATTGATATTTCTCCCAGCAGTCTTGATTCTAGCTTGTGTTTTATCCAGCCCAGCATTTCTCATGAATGAGGGAAGTGATCCTATGTAGTAACAAATATTACGGGGAGGGATACTTACTCCTCAGTGATATGCTTAATGGAAAGGTGCCAGCAGAGCTAGCTAAAGACATTAGAATTGAACTCTTTTGATCTCCTTGGCCTAACAGGATACCATGAGAAGGATAATCAGTTACTGCTGACAACTGCTGCTGCACCTAAGCAGCTCAGAAATGGTGAATCTTCCTGGCAGAATAGAGAAATTAAATTTTTTCTGCAGGAGATTTGAGCTAAATGATGGGTGTGTGTAAGTCACTCAGTTGTGCCAACTCTTTGCTACCCTATGGACTGTATCCTGCCAGGTTCCTCTGTCCATGGAATTCTCCAGGCAAGGATACTGGGGTGGGTTGCCATGCCCTACTCCAGGGATTCTCCTGACCAGGACTCAAACCCACATCTCATATGTCTTTTGCATTGCAGGTGGATCCTTTAACCGCTGAGCCATCAGGGAAGTCCTACAAATGATAGGGCACTCCCCCAATAGGTAGGCCTGACCTTATTGTTTGGGTCCAAAAGTCAGTAGTGAAAGTAGGTTCTTTATCTCTTGCAGCTGCCACCAGTTCTGGATCAAGTCCTTTCGTAACAGTAATGGGGGGACAATTACTTCTTAACAACAAGATCAGTCATAGGCCCTCAAGAAAGTACTACAGATCTATAAATGTATTTATTTATTATGCACATTATCTCTTAGGATGCAAATCAATCCTGTGCATGCTGGGAAGACTCAGTCCAATGTCTACCACACCACAGACTATAAACACCAAGCCCAGGGATATGCCTCTCTCAGAGTGAGACTACCCTTTTCTCCCAGAAAGATGAGATCTGTTTTCTCATTCATTTCCCCTTCTAAGTATGGTAAACTTCAGTGATTCCAAAGTTATAGCCAGTATCCACCTATTCTTTAACATGAAAGAGCAGTATTCATGCCTAAAGAAATAACAAAAACAAACAAAAGCAATAAAAACAGAACAACAACAGAAGCAGGACCCTTAACTTGTAAGAGCTTGCCTCAACATACATCTTAACCTTTAACTCTTATCAATGCTACAGGTGAAGTCTACTTTTCAATAATAGCATTATCTGTAATTTCACGAAGCCTCCCATTATTGTGAGAATTGCTCCAGTAACTACCGAGAATGTCCTCTCTCCATCTAAGCTCATCTTGTGACATCTCACTTATTTTTAGGAGCCTATTAAATAATGCTTTCACCCTTGACTCAAATCCCGGGCTTCCCTGAAGTCTTGGCAGATGTGAACACTTTTTCGCTACTTCTGTACTGCCTTTATGAATACACTTTTGTTCTGTTACACCTAATTAGTTACATGTCTATAAATTCTACAGTGACATGAACTTCACAGGGCAAGGGACGTGTCTAATGCATTTCTCTATGTTTATTATCAAGACAGTGCTTAGAAAATAATGGATCTTTAATAAATAGAATGTTTATTCAATAAAATAACTCTCTCATTGATTCAAAATGGTTGAAATGGGATGGGGAAACATACAGAATAACTGATATTCTAATTAACTTAGTAACCTAAGTTACTGTTATAATGTAATACTGATTACAATGTTTGTCCAGTTGCATATAATTATCTACCTAAAAAATTTGTAATGTTACTTTATATTTAGTTAATATTAAGCACATACTTCAGGATACTATGGATGTTGTGTGAGCACCATATCTTCCAGACCATGTCTGAGGATGAGGATAAAATCAAACTCTAACACTGTTGGCTGAGGCCTTCGCGACAGTTATTTATATCAACGTGGTGAGGACTAAGTCTCCTAACAGCTCTGTCTCCATCATCCCCTTCTGTTTCTAGCCCCTCAGCTGCTGATTCCCTGTATTCTATGTATTGCTGGTAGGACAATGTCTTCCCCACTCATCGCTTTTCCTTGGGAAGGAAAAGATAGCATATACAGCTCCACTCCTCATGCCCCCAATACAATTTCTCTCTTTAGGGAAGAGAAATATATTGCTTGATGAGTGAGTTTGGCAGAAGGAAGTGGGATTGTGTGGCTCAGCCCCTGCCAAGGCATCTCTGAGGCTGCTTTCTGGTCTGTTCTCTGAAATGCAGCAAGTGGTCTGCTCTGCAGGTGTGTTCTATAGTGGTCCAGCAGAGTCAGGGACCGCTTGCCCAATCCATGGATTAAAACCTTAGCAAGGCCCTTTGTGGCTACACTGAGAAATCTTGTCCTCAGTTCCACGTTTGATTCTTAATAAAGGATTGTGTTTGCTTTTAAGATCTTTGTCTGCTTCTCATGTCTGTCTTTCAATTGGCTTTGAACTCTGGAAAGGGAAAATGATTGTAATTCATTGACCCTTCCTTCTAAAACCTGAACAAGCAGTCCACAGAGCTTACAGTGAATTTGCTTTCTTTTGTTTCTGTTGCCTATGTTTTCCAGCCCACTCTAAATCCATGTCACAAGAGAATGATGGACTCTGCACTCTGCCTCTGAATGGACCCTGGAGCACTCTGCCTTGAGATAAACTTTGCATCTGGATTCTCTTTCCCTCAAGAGATACTTGATCGTTTGCAAGGAGAATATTGAAAGCTTTATTTGTAACTTCTCTACACACATACTAGTCTACCTTAATCCTCTGGTTAGACGCTTAGTATTAAGCTTGTCCTCCTACAAGAAAAATAAAAACAAAACCCAGAATCTGTCAAAATACTTAACATATTCTGAATATTCAAACATACCTGTTTGAAAAAAGTAACTGATTCATATTATTTTGTGCAAGAGAGTTAGACATTATTATTAATGAATGATTATTAATCCAACAATTTACAGAATACAAACATGCTGGAAAAGTACAAAGCACCTTAGAAATAGAAAGGGAGGTGATTGTTCATTGTCCCCTTCACATTTTGGACCCTCTTGGACAAATAAAGCAGTCATCAGTGAGTCTGATATGCATGTTCCAGTCATGAAAAAATGCTTCTTAAGGTTAGAGTCACCCTTTTGTATAAATTTGTATAGACTGTGCTCAGTCACTCAGTCATGTCCATCTATTTGCAACCCCATGGACTGTAGCCTCCAGGCTTTGTCCAGGGAATTCTCCAGGCAAGAATACTAGAGTCAGTAGCCATTCCCTTCTCAAGGGGATCGCCCGACTCAGGGATCAAACCCAGGTTTCCTAAATTACAGGCAGATTCTTTAATATCTAAACCACCAGGGAACCCACCCATGCCCCAAATAGTCCTTAAAGCATATATTTTCTTTCACAGAAGAGCCCATCCATAAAATTCAGGGCTAGATGATAGTTTCAGCTATTAATAATATGTTCATCTCAGTCTTATGTACCTCATCATCTCCCTCTATCTACATCTCCTCTATCCACAGAGCTAGTCTCTCACAGCTTTTTACTTGTAGGCTTCCCAAGTGGTGTAGTGGTAAAGAATCTGTCTGTAATCCAAGAGACCTGGGTTCAGTTCCTGGGCCAGGAATAACCCCTGGAGAAGGGAATGGCAACCCACTCCAGTATTCTTGCCTGGAGAATACCCATGGACAGAGGAGCCTGGCAGGCTACAATCCATGGGGTCACAGAGTCAGATATGACTGAGCATGTTCTTTTTGTCTTGATTTCGGTATCGACCATCTGATGATGTCCATGTGTAGAGTTGTCTCTTGTGTTGTTGGAAGAGGGTGTTTGCCTTGATCAGTGTGTTCTCTTGGCAAAACTCTGTTAGCTTTTGCTCTACTTCATTTTGTACTCCAAGACCAAACTTGCCTGTTGTTACTCCAGGTGTCTCTTGACTTCCAACTTTTGAATTTCATTCCCCTATGATGAAAAGGACATCTTTTTTTTTTTTTTGGATGTTAGTTCTAGAAGGTCTTATAAGTCTTCATAGAATCGTTTGACTTCAGGTTTGTTGGCATTAGTGGTTGGAGCACAGACTTGGATTACTATGACGTTGAATGGCTTGCCTTGGAAAAGAATGGAGATCATCCTGTCTTCTTTGAGATTGCACCCAATACTACATTTCTGATTCTTTTGTTGACTGTGAGAGCTAGTCCATTTCTTCTAAGGAATTCTTATCCATAGTTGGAGAAGGAAATGGCAACCCATTCCAGTACTCTTGCCTGAAGGATTCCATGGATGGAGGAGCCTGATAGGCTACAATCCATGGGGTCGCAAAGTCAGACACAACTGAGTAGCTTCACTTTACCCACAATAGTAGATATAATGATCATCTGAATTAAATTCACATATTCCCATCCATTTTAGTACACTGACTCCTAAAATGTTGATATTCACTCTCGCCATCACCTGCTTGACAACAACCAATTTACCTTGATTCACGGACTTAACAGATTTAACATTCCATGTTCCTATGCAAAGTTGTTCTTTACAGCATCAGACTTTACTTTCACCACTGGCACATCCACAGCTGAGCATCATTTCTGCTTTGGTCTAGCCTCTTCATTCTATCTGGAGTTATATCTCTGCTCTTCTCCAGTAACATACTGGACACCTACCGACCTGAGAGGGGCTCATCTTCCAGTGTCTTATCTTTTTGCCTTTTCATACTGTTCATGAGGTTCTTGAGGCAAGAATACATAAGTGATCTGTCATTCCCTTCTCCAGTGGACCACATTTGGGTGGCCCTGCATGACATGGCTCAAAGCTTCACTGAGTTACACAAAGCTGTGATCCATTTGATCATTTTAGTTAGCTTTCCTAGACTGTGGTTTTCCTTCTGGGGGTTGTGAGATTATAGTTCTTACTTCTGTCTGCCCTGTGATGGATGAGGAAAAGAGGCTTGTGCAGGCTTCCTTATGGGAGGAACTGGCTGTGGGGAAAACTGAATCTTGCTCTGGTGGGCGGGATGACATACAACATGTCTTCTTAAGATTTCCCTGTGGCTCAAATGGTAAAGAATCTGCCTGCAGTGTAGGAGACCAGGGTTCGATCCCTAGGTTGGGAAGTTCCTCTGGAGAAGGGAATGGCAATCCACTCCAGTATTGTTGCCTGGAGACTTCCATGGACAGAAGCCTGGTGGGTTACAGTCCATAGGGTCACAAAGAGTTGGACACCACTGAGTGACTAACACACACACACTGGTGGGCAGGACCATGCTCAGTAAATCTTGAATACAACTGTCTGCTGATGGGTGGGGCTGTACTTCCTCCCTTTTAGTTGTTTGGCCTGAGGCGACTACATCCTGGGCTTCCCTGGTGGCTCAGAGGTTAAAGCGGCTGCCTGCAATGCGGGAGACCTGGGTTCGATCCCTGGGTCGGGAAGTTCCCCTGGAGAAGGAAATGGCCACCCACTTCAGTATTCTTGCCTGGAGAATCCCAAGGACGGAGGAGCCTGGTGGGCTTCAGTTCACGGGGTCGCAAAGAGTCGGACACGACTGAGAGACTTTACTTACTTACTTTACAATATGGTTACTCAGTTCAGTTCAGTCGCTCAGTCATGTGTGACTCTTTGTGACCCCATGAATCACACTACTCCAGGCCTCCCTGTTCATCACCAACTCCCAGAGTTCACTCAGACTCACGCCCATCAAGTCCGTGATGCCATCCAGCCATCTCATCCTTTGTCATCCCCTTCTCCTCCTGACCCCAATCCCTCCCAGCATCAGAGTCTTTTCCAATGAGTCAACTCTTTGCATGAGGTGGCCAAAGTACTGGAGTTTCAGCTTTAGTATCATTCCTTCCAAAGAAATCCCAGGGCTAATCTCCTTCAGAATGGATTGGTTGGATCTCCTTGCAGTCCAAGGGACTCTCAAAAGTCTTCTCCAACACCACAGTTCAAAAGCATCAATTCTTCGGCACTCAGCCTTCTTCACAGTCCAACTCTCACATCCATACATGAACACAGGAAAAACTATGGCCTTGACTAGACGGACCTTAGCTAAGTAATCGGGGAAGGCAATGGCACCCCACCCCAGTACTCTTGCCTGGAAAATCCAATGGACGGAGTAGCCTGGTGGGCTGCAGTCCATGGGGTCGCTAACAGTCGGACAGACTGAGCAACTTCACTTTCACTTTTCTCTTTCATGCATTGGAGAAGGAAATGGCAACCCGCTCCAGTATT
Organism: Oreotragus oreotragus; assembly: GCA_006410675.1. Lineage (NCBI taxonomy): Eukaryota > Metazoa > Chordata > Mammalia > Artiodactyla > Bovidae > Oreotragus > Oreotragus oreotragus. The sequence goes on from SJYX01022231.1 coordinate 35,399, forward strand.
CTTGCCTGGAGAATCCCAGGGATGGGGGAGCCTGGTGGGCTGCCGTCTATGGGGTCACACAGAGTCGGACAAGACTCTGTCTCTTATACACATCTAGATGTGTATAAGAGACAGNCTAACAGTCGGACACACTGAGCAACTTCACATTCACTTTTCTCTTTCATGCATTGGAGAAGGAAATGGCAACCCGCTCCAGTATTCTTGCCTGGAGAATCCCAGGGATGGGGGAGCCTGGTGGGCTGCCGTCTATGGGGTCACACAGAGTCGGACACGACTGAAGTGACTTAGCAGCAGCAGAAATAAACAAGGCAAACATTTTCAAAAAGAAAATAAATAAGACTACAAAGCAAATCTCAAAATTCTTAAATGACTGAATCACACAGAGGATATTCTTTGACCAAAATGTAACTAGACCATAAATCAACAATAAAAAGCTAACTTGACAATCCCCAGATCTTTGGAAACTAAGAAATACACATCCAAGTAATATATAAGTCAAAATCAAAATCTCAGTGGGACAGAGAAAACATCTTGGACTGGAAAGTAATAAAAAATATCACGAGCTACACCTAAAGCCATGCTTAAACTTTCAATTTTAAATAAATATATTAAAAAAGAAAAAATGCTAAAAACTAATGAATTAAAAATATTTCTCAAGAAATTAAAGAAGTAGTAAAATAAACCCCCAAAAGATAAGAATAATTTTAAAATTCTAAAAATAGAATTTAAGTGGAAGAAAAAATGGAAATATACAATAGATAAGGTGAGAGAATTTCGTCCTGTGAAAAGACATAAAATTGATAACTCTCTAGCAAGATGAGTCAAATATAAAGAGAGAAGGTACAACTAAAGATTTCTGAAAAGTAACTATGTCACAAATGAAAAAGGGGCATTGCTACAGATCCTGCAGTTATTAAACAAATAACAAGAGGGCATTTTATGAAATTTAGAGGAAATTAACACAGTAGAAAAACAAATGCCCAAAATATACATAGGAACAAAAAAAGAATTAAAAAAAACAGATCTATTCACAAAATTGAATTTACAAAGTTTCCACAGGAAAATTCCAGGCCCAGATGTATACACGGTCACCAAGAGATATAAGCAGTNTTAGAGGAAATTAACACAGTAGAAAAACAAATGCCCAAAATATACATAGGAACAAAAAAAGAATTAAAAAAAACAGATCTATTCACAAAATTGAATTTACAAAGTTTCCACAGGAAAATTCCAGGCCCAGATGTGTACACGGTCACCAAGAGATATAAGCAGTAATGTTTATAGTATCATTATTTATAATAGCCTGAAACTGGAAACAGCATGAATGTCTATCAGCAGAAGAATGGATAAATATATTACAGCACAGTCATACAATGGAGACTATTCAACAACGAAAATGAACAAATTACTACTATACAAAGCCTGGATGGAGCTCAGAAACTTACATAAATGTAGCCAGACAAAAATAAAAGAGAACATGCTGTATGATTATAAGTATATAAAGCTCAAAACACAGGAAAAATGAAACTACAGTGATTAAGGAAGTATTCTAAGTGGTAAAACTACAAAGAAAAGCAAGAAAGCAAAGAGCATACAAGTGAGATATGGGTTACTTTGGAGAAACAGAGGTTTATTATTAGGAAAGACAGTCAGAGGGTTTCCAGGGTGCTGGCAATTATGTTGTTGTTGCTGTTTAACACAAATGGTAATAACATGGGTAACATGGGTGTCACTTAAAAATATTTCAGTCAGTTCAGTTCAGTCACTCAGTCATGTCCAACTCTTTGTGACCCCATGAACCGCAGCATGCCAGGCCTCCCTGTCCATCACCAACTCCCAGAGTCCACCCAAACCCATGTCCATCGAATCGATGATACCATCCAACCATCTCATCCTCTGTCATCTCCTTCTCCTCCTGCCCTCAATCTTTCCCAGCATCAGGGTCTTTTCAAATGAGTCAGCTCTGCGCATCAGGTGGCCAAAGTATTGGAGTTTCAGCTTCAACATCAGTCCTTCCAATGAACACCCAGGACTGATCTCCTTTAGGATGGACTGGTTGGATCTTCTTGCAGTCCAAGAGACTCTCAAGAGTCATAAAAGTTAGGGTTCTAGGTGACTCAGTGGTAAAGAATCTGCCTGCAATGCAGGAGATACAGGAGACTTAGATTCCATTCACGGATTGGGAAGATCCCCTGGAGAAGGGCATGGCAACCCACTCCAGGATTATTGCCTGGAGAATCCCATGGACAGAGGAGCCTGGCGACCTACAGTCTATAGGGTCACACAGTCAGACGTGACTGAAGTGACTTAGCATGCATGCAGGCGAAAATTAAGTTACATATGTGTGTGTTCTATATGCTTTTATGTAGGTATGTTATTTCCATATTTTAAAAAAATCACCAAGAAGAAAGTACTTGTTATTATAGAAAAGATTAAGAAATGGTAGTCATAGATGAAACACTAGGCTAGCAAAAGATAAACCCAGCTTTTGGGAGAAAAATTATTTTTACGTTGAATTGGAAGGTCTCACAAAGGGAAGAGGAAGAACAAGAGAAAATTTCTGAAATATGAGCAAGTCTGCGTGTATTGAAACAGGGCAAGTAGTGAACTATCTTGGCTAGAGCAAGCATAACATAAAGGAATCATAAAAGATGAAGCTGAAAATTAATGGCGTGGGAAAGGGCACTGAGTACCCACAAGGTAATTTAGTCCCTGTTTCAGAGCCTGTGGACAATTCACACTTGGAATTTAGACTATTCTGAGTTTCTTCCACAAGGCATTGCATTTTAAACAGCTTTCTGCTTTTTAACTAAACTAACCATGTTTCTTGGTATCTCTTAATGGAAAAGTGGTGATATAGCCTTATCAAATGCAAGGACTACCATTTTGCCATCCATAATGCCTGATAAGGTAGAGATTAAATCAAGTGCCATTTGAAAGACTCATAAACATGGAGATCTGCTTCACTGATTTCAAGGGATGAAGCAGAAAGTCACCTCAAAGCACATGTTCCCTCGATTCCAAGAAGAATCATGCTGGTAATTTTCCAGAAGTTCCACGCATTAGGATAAGAAACTTTCTGGGGAAGGGAAATAGGAAAGAGTGTATTAAATCTCTGAGACTCTTGAAAAAATTCTCCAAGATCCCTGACATGCAGAGCTGGTCACGGGGGAGGAAATGGGTCCATATACTCTTCGAGAGGGGAGGGACACAGGCTTGTGAAGGATGTGACTGTAGCCCAGGGGTAGGACAGAATCCTGAGGCCTCCCCAGACCAAACCTGCCAGCAAAGTGTGACTGATGGGAGCTCTTCTAAACTTCTAAACATTCTGAAGGGGGATATGCTCGTGGCCCAGGTCAGGTCTGGGCCAGGGAGGGCTCCAAGGCATAGAGGACAGGAGTGTGTCTAATGATGTGGGTGCAAGCTTCAAATGACATACTACATGGCAGCTAGACCCAAGAACAGTAGAAGAATAATCAATAGCTTCCTTGATGGCTCACATTTGAAAAAGACCCCAGGGACTCCACACTGGGTCAGGTAAGGCACAAAATTTAAGGTCAACTGGGTACGGAAAGAAAGCTGAGCACCAAAGAATTGCTCCTTTCGAACTGTGGTACTGGAGAAGACTCTTGAGAGTCCATTGGATTGCAAGGAGATTAGACCAGTCAATCCTAAGGGAAATCAATCCTGAATATTCACTGGAAGGACTGATGCTGAAGCTCCAATAATTTGACTACCTGATGCAAAGAACTGACTCACTGGAAAAGACCCTGATGCTGGGAAACACTGAAGGCAGGAGGAGAAGGGGACAACAGAAGATGAGGTGGGTGCATGGCATTACCAACTCAATGGACATGACTTTGAGCAAGCTCCAGGAGTTAGTGATGGACAGAGAGGCCTGGTATACTGTAGTCCATGGGGTCAAAAAGAGTCAGACATGACTGAGTGACTGAACTGAACTAGGTAGGTTAAATTTAAAAAGGGAGACTGGACTCAATGCTAATGAATGCAGAAAGAGTCTCAAGTCATTAATTTGAAAAGTTAAAATTAATTAGGACCAAAGTTGTGCTCTGAGTTTATGAAGCATTCATGCCCCCAATATACAATGCCATAGATTTCTGCCCAATCAGCTTAAATCTGCTGGGAGTATATATCATCCTCCACAAATACTAAAAGCATAGACTTTGGGTAGGAATTAAAGGTCTATCTGCCCAGAGACTTCTCTTCAGCCACTTCAGATTAAAAAAGCATAGCCAACCCTAAAAAAACAGCCACTAAAAATGCCTCCCAGGCTGCAATTTAACTTGAAAGAGAGGGTCAGCTACTTATTCATTCTTCTGGCAATACTGACTGAATACCTCCGTATGCCTGGAACTGTGTGAGGTGCTGGGAATACAAAGATGAACAAGATGTGGTCATTACCATTTAGCAAATGAAAAAAGACATGCAAATAAGTCAACAGAGTCCTATGTGGACAATGCTGTACACCAGGGGAGAGGCAGAGATGAAAGACTCCCAATTTTTCTGGTGTGAAAGAGAGGGGCCAGGGAAGAGCAGGCTTCACAGAAGACGGACAGAGGAGGGAAGATGTATTTGAAGTATAAGGAAGCAGATGTACAAAGTCAGAGAGAATTGAAAGCAGCAAGAATGTTAAAGGGAGCGGCAAGGGCCACTCAGAGCTGCTGCCGGATGCACAGTGAGACAGGAAAAGGGGCCAGGAAGCCAGGGCTGTATCACAGAAGGCTTTGCACAGCCTTCACAATCTGCTTCTTAAAATAGTTTACTAAAATGGGAGCATCAGAACAAAAAATTCCAACTCCCGTATCCTAGCATTTACCTGGATGTTATCTACTTCATGTCTTTAAAATGCAGTAGAAAACTGTTATCAGTAAGGGTTCTCCAGAGAAAGAGATCAGTAGGAGATGATACATAGATAAGACAGACAGACAGCAGACAGATAGACTTAGAAAGACAGACACACTTACATACACACACACATACAAATATACATAAACAAAAATATTTATTTCAAGGAACTGGCTTATACAATTGTGGGACTGGCAAGCNATACAGGAGTGGGTAGCCTTTCCCTTCTCCAGGGGATCTTCCCAACCCAGGGATCAAATCCAGGTCTCCCACATTGCAGGCAGATTCTTTACCAGCTGAGCCACAGGATAGCCCAAGAACACTGCAGCGGGTAGCCTATCCCCTGTCTCTTATACACATCTAGATGTGTATAAGAGACAGGTTTATTGTGATCCACACAGTCAAAGGCTTTGGCATAGTCAATAAAGCAGAAATAGATGTTTTTCTGGAACTCTCTTGCTTTTTCCATGATCCAGCGGATGTTGGCAATTTGATCTCTGGTTCCTCTGCCTTTTCTAAAACCAGCTTAAACGCCAGGAAGTTCACAGTTCACATATTGCTGAAGCCTGGCTTGGAGAATTTTGAGCATTACTTTACTAGCGTGTGAGATGAGTGCAATTGTGCGGTAGTTTGAGCATTCTTTGGCATTGCCTTTCTTTGGGATTGGAATGAAAACTGACCTTTTCCAGTCCTGTGGCCACTGCTGAGTTTTCCAAATTTGCTGGCATATTGAGTGCAGCACCGTTACTCAGTGACCTCCAAAAAGGACTTATTCTGGTATACACCTCCCAGGACTGCTGCTTCTTGCCTTATCTGCTTATGGAGACACCATGATCAGGAAAGTGGTTTTACCAGAGTGAATTTATTGCCATTTCCCAAACACTGAACACTCCACTGAACATTTGGTGGTAGATAGAAACTGGTTGTGTACTTCCTAGGGGAAATATACACCCCTTTCATTCTTGGCTTCTCTTAGGACTTACAAATGTGTTTCCCTTCAGTTGCCTTGGTGATTTCTTTGCTCATCTTCTTTGCTCAACAGGTGGTCCTTACACTTCACCGGTTTCCTCTTCCTCCATTATTTACTGAGACTTTACTTGTGATGATATAAATGCAAGACGTGTTTCAGAGGTCATGGATAACTATAGGATGAGGGTTATGAGAACCTTTCCAGTATGAAATTCCACTTCAGTGAGGATATTTACAGGAGGACAGTGAGTTAGTGGAGTGACTTTTGATCATGTTGTACTCCTTCCTAAGCCTTTGATGGTTGATTATCATTTGCTTGATGATGTGGAGGTGTCTAATTGGGGTAAAATATAAGCACAGAGGAAGACCATTCCAGGTATCCTAGGAGTTGATTTCAAGATTTTTCAATGTTTGTGAAAACAGCCCTCCATCTCCCAGCTAGTAGTCTCCCATGAGAGCAAATTCTAACATAGCATGTCACTCTTTATTCACTATGACTGCCCAGTGCCCTTCAGCCCCTGTCATAGAAAACTTGGCAGTTATAAATTGGCAGCATCTTTCTCTCGTACATTCTGCTGGGAAGCCTTCCTCAGTTTGGCATTGCTTTCTCTCCCTTTTGCTTTGGCTGTGAATGTGAAGAAGCATTCATTATGCAGATTTTCAAACTGTACTCTGCCCTTGCATTCATCATCCATGCTGCCTCTCTTGCCTCACCATAATGTCACTTGAGCCCTATTTAGCATATTTACCTGTTTTTAAGTTTTTAAATTTTGGTGGGTTTTAGTAGCAATGGGATTGACAAAGTGTGATGGTTAGGAGTTCTCTATCCAGATCTCATTTTTTTCCAGGTCAAGTATTCAGAATATTTTCTTGAGGAATGATGGAGAAATATTTGAGTAAGTTTGCCTGTGAATGTCCTTGACTGGCCTCTTGCTGCCATAATCAATTTGAACTATCTTTATATATAATTCATTTGCCCTTCCATCTTACAGTGCATTCAACACTGCTTCAATTTCTACTTGTATGAAGGTCATTTCTTTGGTCTACAATACATCCCTTTCTTAATAGTATTATTTGCTGGCATACATCAATTTGCCTGAAATTGACTCATGTGCTGCCAGCTAGGCTAAATGCTTGCTTTGTTTTTGGCTGTGTGTGGAAGCCCAGTCCCAGATTGTCTTTCTGTTTTGAGGTGCACAAAACATGGAGCACACTGGGGAAAAGGTAAGTATTCATACAGGAGCACTGCAAAGGGATTAGTGTATCAGGGTGCCCGTTGGAGCCTCTGTCCAGCAGTTTGATCTTAATTAACCACTTCACCTTCTTCTAAGTCCAGCATTCTCTTGTCTAAAATAAGGATATTGAACTATGTGGTTTCAAATGCTTATTCTCATTCTAGTTTTCGTAAAGCATGTTATTGCTGGCATGGCAAATAAAAGTTATAAATCAAAACTACCTCTGTAGAATAGTAAACTTTTTTCATATGTTTTCTTATCATACAGATTACATTATCATGTAGTTTAAACTGTCTCATAAGCATATAAAGGAGTGCTGCTTCTAACACTCCAACAAAACCAAGCTATTTCAAATCCTAAAAGATGATTCTGTGAAAGTGCTGCACTCAATATGTCAGCAAATTTGGAAAACTCAGCAGTGGCCACAGGACTGGAAAAGGTCAGTTTTCATTCCAATTCCAAAGAAAGGCAATGCCAAAGAATGCTCAAACTACTGCACAATTGCACTCATCTCACACGCTAGTAAAGTAATGCTCAAAATTCTCCAAGCCAGGCTTCAGCAATATGTGAACTGTGAACTTCCTGGCGTTTAAGCTGGTTTTAGAAAAGGCAGAGGAACCAGAGATCAAATTGTCAACATCCGCTGGGTCATGGAAAAAGCAAGAGAGTTCCAGAAAAACATCTATTTAAGGACGCTTTCGAGGTTCAAGAGGGAAGGTGTGATGCGAGGGGCTTTTCAGGATTCCTCTCCAGTCGGTGCTTTATTGACTATGCCAAAGCCTTTGACTATGTGGATCACAACAAACTGTGGAAAATTCTGAAAGAGCTGGGAATACCAGATCACCTAACCTGCCTCTTGAAAAATCTGTATGCAGGTCAGGAAGCAACAGTTAGAACTGGACATGGAACACAGACTGATTCCAAATAGGAAAAGGAGCTGTCTCTTATACACATCTCTGTGTGTATAAGAGACAGGTCCCTTGACAGCTCAGTCTTCTTCAATGATCCAAAATTTACATTTCCAACATGAGCTTCTCAAACTTCAAACTCCTGCAGCTACTTTTCTATGTCTTCATTAAGACTTCCAACANCTATCTCCTTTATACTTTAATAAAACTTTGTTACACAAAAGCTCTGAGCAATCAAGCCTCGTCTCTGGCCCCGGATTGAATTCTTCTCCTCCAGGGGCCAAGAATCCTGGCGTTGTAATTCAACACAACTTTTCAGTTGGATGGACATGAGTTTGATTGAACTCCGGGCCAAGAATCCTGGCGTTGTAATTCAACACAACCTTTCAGTTGGATGGACATGAGTTTGATTGAACTCCGGGAGTTGGTGATGGACAGGGAGGCCTGGCGTGTTGTGGTTGATGGTGTCTCAAACAGTCATACACGACTGAGTGACTGAACTGAACTGAACATATTTCAGTCTACTATCTCAACACTATTAGAAGATTTTTCATGTGAAGCTTTTTCACATTGGACTTTTATTATCTTGTTTAGGAAAATATCAAATTATCTAACTTAAGCCAAAGGGATGGAGGGAGGAGTAAAATTCTTAATAAGTTATTCTTTCAAGCAGTTACATTATTTCAGCTATTCTAGCTTTTATAAAAGTTATACAGGTCAGAGCCCCATTGTTCTTCAAGCAGTAATTTTATAAAGGCTTATATTATGTTGGTGGTTATTATATTAAACTCCAAAAATATGAGTTATGCTATGGAAATGTCTAGTATGTGTGACATTATATCCTATGACATTTTCAAAATCACAAAATTTTCCTTCAAATAGAATTGGTATAAAATCAATTGGGGATAATTAGAAGGAGACGAAATCACAAGGCTGGAATAGGAAAAGAAGGGAAAAGTAGAAAGTTCCAACTCTCTCACTATCCCCTGCAAAACAAAAACAAAAACGATCTCAAGGGATCTTGCAAATGATAAAGGAAATCAAGAAGAATACACCAGAACCTTAGACTTTTACCCTTGCTTCTCTAAAGAAGCAGAGTATCTGTCTGAAAATATTATGGCATATAGAAAGCAAAGCCATAAAAACAAAAATATCTTTAATATCTGGATAAAAGATTAGACTGGAAAAGTGTCCCTCAATACATATGACATGTGCAACAAACCAAGACAGATCTGCAGGTTCACAATTCAAACTGGAAGAGAGAGAGAACCTGAAAGACTTCTGGTGAGTAGAGCCAGTAAATGGAAAAAAGAAAAGTTGCCATATTAATGGGTTAACATGTATTAAATGTCACTGAAAATCGAGTTTTCTAGATATTTGATTTCATTTTAATAATAAAAATTTTGACAGATTCTCCTTCAACTCCAGTGGTTCTGACTATTTTTCCTATAAGGTTCTAAATTCATGGCTGGGGAAAGTGAAAGTGGTTCAGTTGTGTCCAAATCTTTGTGACCCCATGCACTATATACAGTTCAGTTCAGTTCAGTTCAGTTCAGTCACTCCGTCGTGTCTGACTCTTTGCAACCCCATGAATCGCAGCATGCCAGGCCTCCCTGTCCATCGCCAACTCCCAGACTTCACTCAGACTCACGTCCATCGAGTCAGTGATGCCATCCAGCCATCTCATCCTCGGTCATCCCCTTCTCCTCCTGCCCCCCAATCCCTCCCAGCATCAGAGTCTTTTCCAATGAGTCAACTCTTTGCATGACGTGGCCAAAGTACTGGAGTTTCAGAGTCACTTTCAATTCTCTGACAACTATCAACCACACTATGAAAAAGCTTGGTATAGAAGCTTACACTGATGCTGGACAATTACAGATGAATGCATAATCTGGGTAGACAGTGGCCAAGATGCATTCTTTAAAGTTATATGACCTTGGGTGAAACCAGATCTACCACAGACTAGCACTGTGATCCTTAGAAAGTTATTCTGCCTCTGTTCTTTATCCTTAAAAATGAGATAATAATAAAACTAACCTCAGGGTGTTGCTATGAGAAGTAACTGAGTAAATGTAGGTTAAGCCCTAACCATGATGTCTGGCACATAAATACTACTATACAAGTTTTAGAGGTTTTGTTATCATTGATACCCATTCCATGTCATCCATCATGGATCTGTATGCATGTACTTCACAAAATTATCTGCCTTTCTGCCTCATTCACTAGTTGACTGGACTAATTATTCAGACCTCAGCCAAAACGTTGCTTTGTTAATGAATCAGTCTTTGATGTGCCTGCCATGTCCTCATTTTCTTGCACCCACTCAATCAAGCTCTTTTATTACATTCATAGTTCACTCTAATGTCTCCTTAAAGCATTTATCATAATTGTTGTTAAATAGTGAATTGGACTATTAGTCTTAAGATTTCTGGACCTCTCACCAGAATGTGCCCCTGAGGACACAGGCTATTGTCCACTGCTGTATCTGGAATAGTAAAGTGCTACACCCACTCAATCAAGCTCTTTTATTACATTCATAGTTCACTCTAATGTCTCCTTAAAGCATTTATCATAATTGTTGTTAAATAGTGAATTGGACTATTAGTCTTAAGATTTCTGGACCTCTCACCAGAATGTGCCCCTGAGGACACAGGCTATTGTCCACTGCTGTATCTGGAACAGTAAAGTGCTTGATACAAACCTATTGGATGAATGAATAATGAATGAATGAAATCTCATATTCCTTTATTTATCTCTTTAATTTATGTACTGTCTCATGGTTTGAAAATCCATTTAGTCTTTTTCCCTATGAATTTTTGTTTGTGTCATGCATATCCAAATTTCCTGGCCAACCCTAATTGACTAAAAATATTTATAGGAATTTCCCATCATTATATCTGTGCCAATGACAACTAAATTGCCATTTTCTTCCTTCTTAAATATTAGATTTCTGAAATACAAGTAGATTAACTCAGATAAGAAAACAAGAAATAAAAATCGTTTCATGTTATGCACACTGCTTTTAAGCTGCATTTTGAATGTGTCTCTCAAAATTTGCATAATCATTCATGAATCTCCTTTCATTTGAATACCACAGTAATGACAACTTAAGAGATATTGTTTGCTGTTTATTCAAAACATTTCATTTATCAAAGTAGATCTTTATTTGTACACCCTGTTCCATTCTACATATGGACTCACTTAGTAACATGATCATTTATGCTGATGTCGTTTTGGAATTATTACTTGAAATGTACCATAGTAATTTCTGTAATCTTAAGGGGCAGTGCTTTAATTTTTTAATCTGGTTACACAGAAGAAAATAAATGGAGAAAGAAGAGGCAGGCAATAGAAGATGAGATGGTTAAATGTTAGATGAGATGGTTAGATGGTTAGGCTCAAAATGCACACGAATTTGAGCAAACTCCAGGAGACAGTGGAGGACAGAGAAGCCTGGTGTGCTGAAGTGCAAGGAGTCACAAAAACTCAAACACAATTTAGCAACTGAACAACAACAATTATACAGAAAGTATTTTAAAACTTGAAATCTCACATCACACTTGATTTATCAATATTTCTGCTATTTATGGCTTAATACATCAAGACTTCAAAACAAGGTTGGCTGAATGCCACTTCTAACCAAAGGTGAACTTTAATCCCTGGATAAAACTGCCTCTCTTCCTATGAGCTGATAACACAAAGAAGTATCTGTATCTTAATTGTGACCTGATATATTAAGATTTTTAAAATTTATTTTGTACATGTGTCGCCCCATCTCATGTACACCTATGGCTGATTCATGTCAATGTATGGCAAAAACCACTACAATATTGTAAAGTAATTAGCCTCCAATTAAAATAAACAAATTAAAAAATTTTATTTTATAGTGAATATATCTGATTCTATTCATCATTTTATTTTACCATATTAGTGAGGCCACTGACAAAAGTAAACTCTCCCTTTAGAGTGGTAATGAAGTTAGAAACTCAAAAAAAAAAAAAAAAAACCAGTTTCAGCTCTACTTCTCACTAGATGAATAAAGCCAAGTGTGTATATGATTTTTTGAATCCTTCTCATTCTGCAAAATTGGGCTAACAATAGTTCATGCCTTGCAGAGATTCTATGAAGATTCAGTGATATAGTGCTTTAAAGAAGTTTATCACAGATCCTGGCATATAGGATCAATAAACACTCCATAAACATTAATCATGATCATTTTTTATTATTATTATACTTATGTGTGGATATCTGCATCAGTCACATGGACACATTTATTCTCTTTACATGGATGTTTATTCTTCTCTAGATAGCACAGACTTTGGTGTTTGGCTGGCAATTGTTTTTTCTACTCTTTTTATGCCGTACACACAATAAATTATCAGTTAATTGAAAGTTGATGTGTTGGTTTATCTTGTCTGCATTATTCACTTGCCTTCCAGAAAAGTAAACTGAATACATTCTTCTGGGTGACACTGGAGAAACAGAGGTGTCCAGTGTGATTTTGTGGATGGCTTTTAACTCAAAATTTATCTGAAAAACTAGTATTTTTAAAGCCATGGTTAAAGTTAAACTCTTAGAGAATTAGAGAGAAAAAATAGCTCTGTATAATATTATACTTAAAGCATTTATGCCAAATAAGACATTCTCAAGTTAATTATCTAATCNATGCTGTAAAGAACAATATTGCATAGGAACCTGGAATGTCAGGTCCATGAATCAGGGCAAATTGGAAGTGGTCAAACAGGAGATGGCAAGAGTGAACGTCAACATTCTAGGAATCAGCGAACTAAAATGGACTGGAATGGGTGAATTTAACTCAGATGACCATTATATCTACTACTGTGGCCAAGAATTCCTTAGAAGAAATGGAGTAGCCATCATGGTCAACAAAAGAATCTGAAATGCAGTACTTGGAGGCAATCTCTGAAACGACAGAATGATCTCTGTTCGTTTCCAAGGCAAACCATTCAATATCACAGTAATCCTAGCCTGTGCCCTGACCAGTAACACTGAAGAAGCTGAAGTTTAACAGTTCTGTGAAGACCTACAAGACCGTTTAGAACTAACACCCCAAAAAGATGTTGTTTTCATTAGCGGGGACTGGAATGCAAAAGTAGGAAGTCAAGAAACACCTGGAGTAACAGGCAAATTTTGGCCTTGGAGTACAGAGTGAAGCAGGGCAAGGGCTAATAGATTTTCACCAAGAGAACGCACCGGTCATAGCAAACACCCTCTTCCAACAACACAAGAGAAGAGTCTACACATGGACATCACCAGATGGTCAACACTGAAATCAGATTGATTATATTCTTTGCAGCCAAAGATGAAAAAGCTCTATACAATCAGCAAAAACAAGACCAGGAGCTGACTGTGGCTCAGATCATGAAATCCTTATTGCCAAATTCAGACTTAAAGAAAGTGGGGGAAAATCACTAGACCATTCAGGTATGACCTAAATCAAATCCCTTATGATTATACAGTGAAAGTGAGAAATAGATTTAAGGGACTAGATCAGATAGACAGAGTGCCTGATGAACTATGGACAGAGGTTCGTGACATTGTATAGGAGGCAGTGATCAACACCATCCCCAAGAAAAGGAAATGCAAAAAAGCAAAATGGCTGTCTGAGGAGGCCTTACAAATAGCTGTGAAAAGAAGAGAAAGCAAAAAGCAAGGGATAAAAGGAAAGATAATGCAGAGTTCCAAAGAATAGCAAGGAAATGTAAGAAAGCCTTCCTCAGAGATCAATGCAAAGAAATAGAGGAAAAGAACAGAATGGGAAAGACTAGAGATCTCTTCAAGAAAATTAGAGATACAAGGGAACATTTCATGCAAAGATGGGCTCAATAAAGCACAGAAATTGTATGGACTTAACAGAAGCAAAAGATATTAAGAGGTGGCAAGAATACACAGAAGAACTGTACAAAAAAGATCCTCATGACCCATATAATCACAATGGTGTGATCACTCACCTAGAGCCAGACATCCTGGAATGTGAAGTCAAGTGGGCCTTAGAAAGCATCACTACGAACAAAGCTAGTGGAGGTGATGGAATTCCAGTTGAGCTAAACTGTACAAAAAAGATCCTCATGACCCATATAATCACAATGGTGTGATCACTCACCTAGAGCCAGACATCCTGGAATGTAAAGTCAAGTAGGCCTTAGGAAGCATCACTATGAACAAAGCTAGTAGAGGTGATCGAATTCCAGTTGAGCTATTTCAAATCCTGAAAAACGATGCTGTGAAAGTGCTGCACTCAATATGTCAGCAAATCTGAAAAACTCAGCAGTGGCCACAGGACTGGAAAAGGTCAGTTTTCATTCCAATCCCAAAGAAAGGCAATGCCAAAGAATGCTCAAACTACCGCACAATTGCACTCATCACACACTACACTAGTAAAATAATGCGGAAAATTCTCCAAGCCAGGCTTCATCAATACATGAACCATGAACTTCCAGATGTTTTGTGTGGATTCAAAAGCTGGGTACTAGAGTTTACCTTAGTTTATACATAAAACAAATCAGCACAGAAGTTATTCCCAATTTACAATTAAAGATGGATTTGTTTTTATGTTCAAAAATATAACTCCCATCAACATCTGATACAACATTTTAAAATCTCTATGATTGTACATTTAGAATATAACACAGAATCCTTGTAGCATTGCCTCTATTCTCCCTAGCACACATACGTGCAAAAATATAAATAGAATCGCATGAAATATAGATGATACTTCTCATCAGTACTCTGAGAAATCCATAATGATTTAGCTAAACTTTAATATTTTATCATTCAAAAATATTGAATAAATACTGAAACAGTACAGCAGTTCTGACATTTTAATTCCATTTCCAAGATCTCAGACCTGTTCCTTAATCTATAATGAGTTCCATTTGAGTATCATTCATGCTCAAAAATATGCTTCTAGACATCTTCATAGAGGCCTTGTGAACTGGTTGGTTACAGGGCAGAAGAGGGCATGGGACACACCTCTCAGCCTCTTAATAGTGGTTGCCGTGCATGTGTCCCCACAACCGGAAACCAGGAAGCGAGCTGAGCGGTCAGAGTCTGAACTGGGATTCTAAATCAAGGATTAACAGATAACTAAGGTCTATTTAAAGTTGCTCAGCCAATTGAAAAAAATCAAATCAGCAGCTCCAGGGTGGAGATTTAATAGAAACATGGTCACCAAAGTACAAAACCAGACCATGTCTGTAGGCAGGCACGAGGGCAGCTGGGAGCAACGCTTGAGGTGAAAAGTAGACCCTCTGGTTACACATACGGTTAGCTTTTCATCTAGCTCCTGGAGCTAGAATGAGGGCATGCTAGGAGTGCTTCAGATGAGCAGAAGAATAGGCCCCAGGGAGGTCTCCAAATAGATAGCAGTGCTGGAGCCTGGTGAACCTTACCTGATTTTAACAGACAACGCAGTAAGTGCACACATATAAGGAAAGCCAAGCACATGGCACCTTTTACTTAACATTGCACTGATAAAGATGTCAGTGGCTTTAGTTAGTCTAACAGTACACATGCAAATCAGCTGCCCTCAAAATTGAGAACAGAAGACAGAAAGGAGGAAAACTATTATTTCTACTAATTTCAAGTATTTGTTGTCTTTTAAACTAATTGTCCCTTTTCCCCTGAACTTGTCTCTTTGCAATACAATTTTACCTGATCTGTGAACACACCATCAAGGGCACCAGGTAATGCATGGCCCCCATCTCCTACCATCTGCTTTGACTTTTCCCTCTTCAAGCCCTCTAGTCATCAATATATTGACGTTATGCCTGAGTCTTCCTCTCTGCCCAGACTGACATTTGTTCCCAGGTCCTTCACCAAGGCTAACAGGTGAGCATGCCCATTCCATCCTTTAGTTTTTGACCATGCTCAGCTCATCCTCAGTATCTGTGACATCTAGACTCACCCCAGGGGCTTTTAAGAAACATCATTGACTGGACCCCTTTTCTACAGAGTCTGATTTAAGCTGGTGTGGGCTGCAGACATGAGCATTTTAAAAAATTTCCTGGAAATGCTAACACTCAGCCAGACTTGGAAACCACCACTGTAGCTAAGGCCTCTTTACACTACTCCTGGTGGTCTGGAAGGTGATTTTGGGCAAGCATCAAGACCACATTGATCTACAAAGGTTCTTGGGGGTCACTACAAAGGACCCCTGTAAAGCAGATTATATTCTAAAAATCGTAAGCTCCCTAAGAGTTATACGCACCAAATGACACATTTAAGTACACTTGGACAGATGAAAAATGATCGGAGCTGGAGCTTATGAAAGGAAACATTTACAGCCTCCTGACTTCAAGCATCACTAAGAACAAAGCTAGTGGAGGTGATGGAATTCCAGTTGAGCTGTTTCAAATCCTGGAAGATGATGCTGTGAAAGTGCTGCACTCAATATGCCAGCAAATTTGGAAGACTCAGCAGTGGCCGCAGGACTGGAAAAGGTCAGTTTTCATTCCAATCCCAAAGAAAGGCAATGCCAAAGAATGCTCAAACTACCGCACAATTGCACTCATCTCACACGCTAGTAAAGTAATGCTCAAAATTCTCCAAGCCAGGCTTCAGCAATATGTGAACCGTGAACTCCCTGATGTTCAAGCTGGTTTTAGAA
>SJYX01022231.1:76514-107765 GCA_006410675.1 Oreotragus oreotragus
GATTAATACCCCTTCCCTTGGACTTCCAATATCAGGCAATACAGGAACTTTTCTGGTCAAATGCTCTGTTTAAAACTTGCAGAAAAAAATCTTCTCAAAAGGAAAACATATGAAGCTTGCTAAAAGAAGTAACTATATGGCAGGGAAAAGAAGATCTCAGAGAAAGTAATCATAGAACTTTTATCAAAAAAAGGGGCAACAGAAGTTTCAAAGAAAGTGGTCATAAAACTTTTCTGTCCTCAACACATTGCTGCTATGGTTTAGTTGCTACGCCGTGTATGACTCTTTTGCGACCCTGTGGACTGTAGCCTGCCAGGCTCCTCTGTCCATGGGATTCTCCAGGCAAGAATCCTGGAGTCACTTGCTATTTCCTTCTTCAGGGGATCTTCCTGACCCAGGAATCAGACCTTCATCACCTGCTTGGCAGGCAGATTCTTTCCCCCTCAACTCGTTACAGAAATAGAAAATTTCCTCTAACCCCAAATATTGTAATGCCAACCAAAAAAACACAATGAATTTGAGATAAGAAGAATAGAATAGTAGTGTTTGGACCATTTCTGGAAAACATTTCCTTATATTGCATATTGGGGCTGGAGGATGGGACAGAGATATTGGCAGGTAGAGAGAAAATGAGGAGAGAACAAAGAGACAGAAAAACAGACAAGAAACAGAAATAGAGAGGTAGAGAGACAGAAAGCCAGAGAGAGACATTCAGAGAAATGAATAGGGGCAAAAAGAGACAGACTACTGAGAGAGAAGGGACTGCACAAGATCCCTAAGTTACTTCTTTGCATGCAGGCCACATTATACCTAAACTGGTTAGATGGAAGTAAATATATCTTTTTAGATCTATAAACAAATTTGGGGAGTTTCATGAATAAACAATTCTACATAGCCAATCCCTTATCTGGGAAATATAAATTTCCTATGGCAAATATAAATCCTACATGTTTTGCTGTGTTTTCTTCTCAATATTAATGGAGGACAGTCTCAGTTTATCCTCTAGGAAATAATTTTTCACTCTTATATCTCCCCTTAGGCTTTTTCTTCTCTTGGCTGAATAATTATTCTTCTACCTATTTTCCATGGTTCTAATTTTCTAAGCTTTTAATTATCTTTATTGGTTTCCTGAGCATCCTCTGCCAATCCCTTCAAGCCTACCTCAGAGTGATCTAAAAACAGGAGCCACAATGAACATGTACAGATCATTGTACTGTGCTTGGAGGAAATTCACCAGCTACACAGGCCACATTTCCTTGGGCATCACAATCTCCTCTTAATACAGACATTGCAGTTACTCTTACTGTTATCAGTGGGGAATAGGGCATAAAGATTAAAGCTACTAGAGACTCAGACTGGTAAGTGGACAGATACATGGGCAGGATCAGGAGTTCAGAGGTGTCAGCCTCTGTCAGAGAGGAGAGAGAAGGGACATGAGGCAGGGATTGAGAAGGGAAGCCTGACTCAGGAGGCTTGTGTGCCTTCAGTTCAGTTCAATAAAGTTGCTCAGTCCTGTCTGACTCTTTGCAATTCTATGGACTGTAGCATGCCAGGCTTCCCTGTCCATCACCAACTCCTGGAGCCTACTCAAACTCATGTCCATCGAGTGGGTGATGGCATCCAACCATCTCGTCTTCTGTTGTCCCCTTCTCCTCTTGCCTTCAATCTTTCCCAGCATCATTATTAACAGGTTTGATCTCCTTGCAGTCCAAGGGACTCTCAAGCGTCTTCTTCAACATCACAGTTCAAAAGCATCAATTCTTTAGCACTCAGCTTTCTTTATAGTCCAATTCTTACATCCATACATGAGTACTGGAAAAACCATAGCTTTAACTAGACAGTCCTATTGCAGCCGAGGATGGAGAATCTCTACACAGTCAGCAAAAACAAGACTGGGAGCTGACCGTGGCTCAGATTGTGAACTCTTTCTTGTAAAATTCAGACTTAAATTGAAGAAAGTAGGGAAAACCACTAGACCGTTCAGGTATGACCTAAATCAAATCCCTTACAACTATACAGTGGAAGTGAGAAATAGATTCAAGGGATTAGATCTGATAGACAGAGTGCCTATCCTCCCCCCAAGAGGGCTTATGTGTGCCTTGGTGAGGACTTTTGTTTTATTCATTGGGCAATGTATGTTTTGATAGAGTGGAGAATTAGGCTGGTCTTCAGGGGTGACTATTCTGGCCACCGTTATAGTCTGATCTGGAGTTGGTGGGAGAGGTTTGTGCCCAGTGATTAGGACTTTCAGTGTTTCTTGAAACACACTGGGTGGGAGGTGATGAGTCCCAAATCAAGGCAAATGCTATAGAAATGGGAGCTGTGGATCCATTCAAGGGCCATTAATGGATAGAGGGAGGAGAACCCATGAAAGACACGGAGAGCAAGCAGTCAAAGAGGCTGGAAGAGAGTGGGAAGAGTGGCACAGAGGCCGCCAAGAGGCTCCCGGGCCTGCGCTTGGTGGGTTGCTGTGGTGCCCCCAGGGGCTGCTTGTTCTGAGCAGTGGGAGCAGCAAGCAAACTGCAGTGGGCTGGGTCAGAGGACACGGAGATGAAACCATCCAATCTGGGAGTCCTACGGTGACAGTGAGGAAATCTGAGGGAAACTGAAGGGTCAGAGGAGTTCTGCTCTGGGACAAGTTACAGGTTGAAAAGAAGAAGCAAAACGTGAGCAAAGTATCACCAAGCGTTACATGTTTATGGATGAGAACACATCAGAACTTGGCAATGAGTGAGCCTTAGCTAAAAATAGAATGAATTGGCATTAAACGCTGCTACAATATGCTGTATCTAAGCATTAATATGTGCAATAAATCTGAGATGATTAGGATATTTAAATGGAATTTATTTGTCTTGGCATGTTTAGATATTTTTATATATTCCATACTCTAACTAGCACTGCCCATGCAGAAACAAATGACCAGTGCTACAAATACAAAGAATAAATCTCAGTTCTAACACTCAGTTCAGTTCAGTTACTCAGTTGTGTCCAACTGTTTGTGACCCCGTGAATCAGAGCACGCCAGGCCTCCCTGTTCATCACCAACTCCCGGATTTCACCCAAACTCATGTGCATTAAGTCGGTGATGCCATCCAGCCATCTCATCCTCTGTTGTCCCCTTCTCCTCCTGCCCCCAATTCCTCCCAGCATCAGGGTCTTTTCCAATGAGTCAACTTTTCCCATGAGGTGGCCAAAGTATTGGAGTTTCAGCCTCAGCCTCAGTCCTTCCAAAGAACACCCAGGACTGGTCTCCTTTAGGATGAACTGGTTGGATCTCCTTGCAGTCCAACACTACTACTGGTCACTCTATATCATTACTCCATATATTAGCAGGTAATAGAACTCTAGTGATTTCCATCTGGCATGTTTATGAGGTATGAAATAACCCATGCTTTAAGTTTTTAGCTTCAACATTATTTTCAGTATACCATATAATATGAAAGTACCTAGCACTGTGTCTGGCCCATTATAGAGGATAAATGTATTGAGCTAAACTCTGTTGCTATTTTTGGAGTCCTGCTATGCCTGACTGCTGTGCTCAAATATAATCTTTCAAAGATCAGCCCTGGGATTTCTTTGGAAGGAATGATGCTAAAGCTGAAACTCCAGTACTTTGGCCACCTCATGCAAAGAGCTGACTCACTGGAAAAGACTCTGATGCTGGGAGGGATTGCAGGCAGGAGGAGAAGGGGACGACAGAGGATGAGATGGCTGGATGGCATCACTGACTCGATGGACATGAGTCTGAGTGAACTCCAGGAGTTGGTGATGGACAGGGAGGCCTGGCATGCTGCTATTCATGGGGTCACAAAGAGTCAGACACGACTGAGCAACTGAACTGAACTGAACTGAAACACTTCTTGAAAGCTTCTACAGTCTACATTCCAATGTTCTCCTACAATCTGTAACTTGCATTCCTCTTAATGCAGTATCATCTCATCTCATGGCCACATACTTCCTTTGCTCCCAATTTGCAACAGTTTCTAGGTTCATTTTTAGTCTTTCTACTGATACCAGTTTTTCTTGGTGGACTTTTTCAAAGTTCTGTTCCATATACATATGGCAAACTAATATTCAGTTTCTTTGTCTCCACCAGTAGCATCTGACCCTGAAATTCTGACCTCTAGATTTCAAAACCATGTTGTATGGAGTTCTAAGCCAGGATTCCACCAAACTCATCTGTCCTTCCAGGCTTAAGCTAGAGTCTCTCTTTGTTTATCAGGTCACCATATTTTATGGTGAAAAAAAAAAATCAAAATCAAATGTTTTTTTAAATTTTTAAATATCCTGTTATGTCACTGTTTTTCACAAACCTAAGTAATGACAAATAATTAAACAAATACCCCAGTACGTATACCATAAAAGTATTCATGTTCCCATTTCAAATTTGGATGAAAAAAATACAGTGCTAATAGTAATCTCTTCAACCAAATCCACTGTGAACTATAATAATATTTAGGTTAATAAAAGCAAAATATCACTGAGATCTGCACAGGACAATGGTAAAAATAGATATAGTCATCAGGCACAAATCTATTTAAGTATTTTGTGCTGGAAAGTTCTTAAAAATAAGAAGAAAAATGCTGATACCAAGACAAGACATATTAGGACATGCTACTGGTGGAGACATAAAGGATAATTAGTTGCTGCTCTACTTACAATCTCCTTAAAAAAGGGCAGGTAATTTCAGGTTTTCTTTTCTGTCTTTTTAAAATATATAGCCTGAAGTTGGCTTTGCCTATAACCAACTAACAGCAGATTTCTAGGCAAATGAACCAGAAACAAAATAAAGCAAATTAACACATCATGAGACCACTCTGATCCCTGAACAGTAGAAACACACATAAGATGATGGGCTGGCCCTTTGCCAGCCACACCTGAGGCAGGAAATGCCTGGGAAAAGATGAGATCAAGGAATGACACAGGGAATCACTAAGAAGCAAGAAAAGAAGAGCTTATCTATTCCATGGCTAATTTAAAAGTAATATTTCTCAAACCCACGCTCTATATTATTTGAAGAAACTGAACAAGACCCATTCCTTCCAGAAATGTTAAGAGCGAACACGAATGGCTAACCAGAAATATTAGATGTCACCAAGTAGCCAATCTGGCTATTTCTCAAGAGACTGAGAGACTGATGATAGTACACGGTCTGGCCCCCATCCTCTAAGACTCAACAACCTGATTTTGGCAGCAGTCTAAGAAGGGCACCATCCCAAAGAGGTTATTATATATTATAACATATTAGTAATATATTAATATTAATATTAATATATTAATAATACAGAGAATGCTAATGTCCATATCTCAAAGTGAAGTGAAGTGAAGTCGCTCAGTCGTGTCCGACTCTTTGCAACCCCATGGACTGTAGCCTATCAGGCTCCTCCGTCCATGGAATTTTCCAGGCAAGAGTGCTGGAGTGGATTGCCATTTCCTTCTCCAGGGGACTTAGGGAAATATAAGTATCACAAGGACCAAAGTCCTCATATTTGTTCAACTAGTGTATTCTTTCCCAATCAGCAGACTGGGAAACAAAATTATGACCAGAAACCTGTATGGTTAATATGAACTCAAGCAACATCAGTTAGATAATTCAGTTCTTTAGTAATAAAAAACAAAAGTACCTGCTGCTTCTGTCTTCAAAGGAGACATGCTCTGGGCAGTGAAAGAGGGTTATCACTGGCATTCTCTCTCCTGGACAAGGTCAGCCACATCATTCCAACAGTGACTTCAATGACTGTAAGTGTCATGTGGGGGTAGGGTCACTGTCTTCTTGTCCATCACTATGTCCTGTGTCTGGTGTCTGGTAGGCATTCAGTCTAGATTTGTGGGCTGAATGAACTCAACTCACCTTTTTCTATGTTTTCAAGGCTAGCCAATAAACATTATATTTTCAAATACATTAATATCCAATCAGGTTGTTGCAGAACTAGCTGACCCAGAGAAATTTTATTCTAAAGATGATTTTACCCATATCTGCTCTGATCTATTAAATATGAACTCTCAGGAGGGATAGCTTATAGTCTTTATTTCAAAATTCATTATGGATGCATATCTGAACTGTCCCCAAGCATCATAAAAACTCACTTTGACCTATTCCAGATTACTTCTGGTTTACATAATTCCAGTATGGCTACTAGTGAAGATGTAGAAGCTATCTCTGAGTCATGGGAATTAACACTTACGCTGGCATTAAGTGGGAACTGTGGCACTGAGTCTTTTCTTCTCTCTCTCCTCATCATCCCCAGTGTCGCTTTTCCTCAACTTTCCTTGGAATCTAAGAGCCTATTTTAAATCCTCATCTCTGTTCCTGGACTGACATATACTCACTATCCAACCTCCATTCCACTCTATTTCTAATAAATAATTTCTCTCTCTCATCTCATGTTTCTACTTATTTCCACGTTGTCCCATCAAATTTCTATCTGTAAATCACTCATCCCCTCATTCAAAAGCATCTTTGATGCAAATTTTATGCAAGATGACTTCCCAATCCTCATCATTGGATGAGTTTGCATATTTTTTATCATCGTTGTTGCCAAGGAATTGTCTGACTTGAAGATTCCATATACAAAATGCCAGAAAATATTAAACTGAATAAAGCAAATAAATATACTGATGCGTCAGGATCGGATTCTTATTAAAAGGCTGGTATATGATTGTGTAATATTTGTTTTAGTGCAATAGGCATGTATATAACAGGCAAATGCTGTTCCTTTACACTGCTTACCACATTACAGACGCAGAAACAACAAGCTATAGTGATGTAGTGAATCCAATGCCTGACGTCAATGTCTGAATAATGTACTTTTTTTCTTATCATCCTCCACCAAAAAAGAGCTGATCATCATGGCAATAACATAACTAGTTAACTAACTAATCTTGATGATATTATACAACTAATATAAAAATGTGATGGTATATAAATATTAAACAATGTCATATATTCTCAAGCAAATAATACTTGTTAGTTGTTTACAAATTAGTTACTGTCTAAAAGAATCTCTGACACAGTAGGAATTTTGAAATTTTAATTCCTTCTCAAAGCTTTTCTTTTCAATTGAGTATATACTATATACATAAACTTATACATGTGTGTACTTTATTTCTCTAATTTCTTCTGTTCATTAATTGCTAATAAGTGAATTTTGAGAAAGTTCAAAATTCAAAGCTCAAAATGTATGCCCACAGGATGAATTTTCTTAGTAATAATGGAATTCTTGATGTATCTTCATAACACGAATGGGAAGAATTAAATATCGAACAAGAAAGAAAAAATATAAAATGGATGTTCCTATTGATTGAATTATGCTCTTTCATCAACCATCTGATCTTGCTCCTTGTGCTAGAGATGTCAAAGATAATTTTTAATACTTTTTACTAATGTATTTCCTTCATCACTCTTCTAGGGCTTTCTATATAATCAGCAAGCTGGCCAAAATAAAAATTTAGAAACCATTACTATTAATAAATGCAGGCTCCTGGGTAAAGTGTCAAAACATTTCCAAAGGGCCAGATTTTAACCTCCTATTCATTCCACTTACTTCTGTCCAATTACTAAATGCATGCCGTTCTAACCGAGGTGCACATTTTTAAAGTTTGACATTGACATGGACCACACAGCGATCACAACTGGGCAGAGGCCCATGACTTAGTATGATTTATAGTCTGTCATTGGAGCTAATGCACAGCGAATGGTTCAAAACCCTTTTTCCTTTCTCCAGCCCTTTAAATGGAATCAAACATAGGCACAATATTAATTTTAAACTTAACTTACTCTAATTGAATGGCAATGCTTTATTACAGTCATGTATCAAAGAAGGACCATAATACATCATA
Source organism: Oreotragus oreotragus (assembly GCA_006410675.1). Taxonomy (NCBI): domain Eukaryota; kingdom Metazoa; phylum Chordata; class Mammalia; order Artiodactyla; family Bovidae; genus Oreotragus; species Oreotragus oreotragus. The sequence continues at coordinate 84,354 of SJYX01022231.1, forward strand.
AATGCCACAGAGCTAAAGCAGATCCTTTTGCTCTTTGCTTTTCATTTTCCTTATTTTTTTTAAATCCACAGCACTTGAAATATCTCCATTAGTATATTAATTAGTAAATTAGCATTACTAAATTATCCCTATACTAGAGACAGCATTCTTGAAAGTGAAAGTGAAGTCACTCAGTTGTGTCCGACTCTTTGCGACCCGTGGGCTGTAGCCCACCAAGCTCCTCTGTCCATGGGATTCTCCAGGCAAGCATACTGGAGTGGGTTGACATTTCCTTCTCCAAGGGATCTTCCCGACCCAGGGATCAAACCCAGGTCTCCCACACTGCAGGCAGATGCTTTAACCTCTGCACCACCAGGGAATTATCCCTATACTAGAGACAGCATTTTTAATGATATGCAAACTGCTTCACACGTCTTCAAACAGATATCATAGAAACCCATAGCTAAAGGAATCTTAGGTGGTCATCTAGTCTATAAGCCCTCTTTCAAGAAGAATTCATTTTCTCACATGTATTCCACATCTCTGTCCCTGAGATGGTTTTGTCTCTTAGTGGCATCCAATATTGGCTTCCCTGGTGGTGCAGATGGTAAACAATCCACCTGTAATGCAGGAAACCTGGGTTCAACCCTGGGTCAGGAAGATCCTCTGGAGAAGGGAATGGCTACCCAGTTCAGTATTCTTGCCTGGAGAATTCCATGGACGGAAGAGCCTGGTGGGCTACAGTCCATGGGGTTGCAAAGAGTTGGATACTACTGAGTGACTAACACACACACACACACACACACAAGCATCCAATATAAAGTAATGAGTTAATCATATTTCTTTCTTCAAACATTTGAGTAAAAAAAAAAAAAAACCCATATAGTATGAGATCTACCCTCTTAATAAATTGTTCACTGTATAATACAGTATTCTAAGCACAATGTTGTACAGATCTCTAGAATATTTTCATCTTGCATAACTGAAACTTTACACTCATTGAACACCAATTACTATTCCCCCTCTACCTACTCCTAGTCTCTAGTAATCACCATTTTACTTTCTGCTCTACTTTATAAATCTCATATAGTTAGAGTCATATAGTATTTTTTCCTTCTGTGACTAGCTTATTTCACATGGCACAATTCCTTCAAGTTCATCCATACTGCTGCATATATTAGGATTTCATTTTTAAGGCTAAATAGTATTCCAATGTGTGTGTGTGTGCATGTCAATGTCAAACTCTCTGAGACCCCATGGGTTGAAGTCTGCCAGCCTCCTCCCTCCATCGATTTCCCAGGCAAGAATACAGGAGTGGGTTGTCATATCCTTCTCCAGGGGATTTTCCCAGCCCAGGGACTGAATCTGAATCTCTTGCTTGGCAGGCAGATTCTTTTACCACTGAGCCACCAAAAAAGTACAGTGTGTGTGTGTGTGTGGGGGGGGTGAATGTATGTGTGTGTATCTCACATTTTCTTTACCCATGCATCTATCAATGGACATTAATATTACATTCACATTTTAGCTACTGTGAAAAATGCTACAATGAATATGAGAAAACAAATCTCTTCCAGATCCTGATTTTGATTCTTTTGGATATATATCCAGAAGCAGAATTATTGAAACATACGATAAGTTGTGTTTTTAATTTTTTTGAGAAGCCTCCATACTGTTTTCATAGTGGCTCCAGCATTTCACATTCCACAGGCTTGCACAGTTTTCCATTTTCTTCACATCCTCACAAAAACTTGTTTTTTCCTACTTTTTGATAATGGCTGTCCTCACTGTGACGAGGTGACATCTCACTATGAGGTGACATCTCACTATGGTCTTCCAGAATAGAATTGTCATAAAAACAGATACAGAGATCAAATGAAACATCTAGAGAAATGAAAATAAATGAAACATATAGAGAATAGAGAGCCCAGTAATAAATCTACACATATATGGTCAACTGATCTTCAATAAGGTCACAACGGGGAAAGGATAGTTTCTTCAACAGGTGGTGCAGGTAAAACTGGATTTCTACACGCAAAAAACAAAACAAAACAAAACAAAACAAGAAAAGAAAGAAAGAAAACTACACATCATATACAAAAATCAACTCAAAAGAGATTAAAACTGAAACTTAACACCTGAAACTGTAAAAATCCTAAAAGAAAACAGAGGCAAAATTCTTCATGACATAGATCTTGGCAATAGTATCTTGGATATGATACTAAAAGCACAGGCAACAAAAGCAAAAATAGACAAGTGAGACTACATCAAACTAAAAAGCTTCTGCACAATAAAGGAAACAATCAACAGAGTGAAAAGGCACCTAAGGAATGGGGAAAATTTTCACAAACCAAGGCAGTGGGAATTTGCTGTACGACTCAGAAAGCTTAAGCCAGGGCTCTGTGACAAGCAAGAGGGGTGGCATGGGGTAGGAGGTGGGAAGGAAGTTCAAGAGGAAGGGGACATATGTTTATACCTATGGCTGACTCATGCTGATGTGTGGCAGAAACCAACACAATATTGTAAAGCAATTATCCTTCAATTAAAAATGAATACATTTTTTAAAAATTCAGAAACCATATATCTGATGAGAAGTTAATATCCAAAACACATCAGCAACTTTTACAGTAAAACAGAATAAAACAATTTAAAAAGGGCAAACGCTATGATGCTAATCATTTATTAACATATAAAGTGCATCACATCAGTATGTTGTATATCTTAAACTTATCTAATATTAAATATCAACTATATCTCAATAAAGCTGGAGGAAAAAAATGAGCAAAAGACATGAACATATGTTTCTCTGAAAAAGAAATAAAAATAGTCACTAGTAAATGAAAACAAATGTTCAATATCACTAATCATCAAAAAAGTGACATCTTTAAAAGATCATATTCAATGAAAAAAATGATGATGGGGTTGATTTATAACTCCCCAGAAAAAAAGGAACTTCCTTTAGTTGAGCTGAAAAATCAGAAATGATTTTTGTAAATATCTGTCTGACTTTCACTGTAAATATCAGAATTGTCCTAAAATGAAACTGTGAGGTCTATGCTGACACCCTCTATTTCCCTTGAAAAGTATCCTGGTCTCAGAATTGAAAGAGACAACACATCAGTATGTTCTATATCTTAAACTTATCTAATATTAAATATCAACTATATCTCAATAAACCTGGAGGAAAAAAATGAGCAAAAGACATGAACATATGTTTCTCTGAAAAAGAAATAAACATAGTCACTCGTAAATGAAAACAAATGTTCAATATCACTAATCATCAAAAAAGTGACATTTAAAAGATCATATTCAATGAAAAAAATGATGATGGGGTTGATTTATAACTCCCCAGAAAAAAAGGAACTTCCTTTAGTTGAGCTGAAAAATCAGAAATGATTTTTGTAAATATCTGTCTGACTTTCACTGTAAATATCAGAATTGTCCTAAAATGAAACTGTGAGGTCTATGCTGACACCCTCTATTTCCCTTGAAAAGTATCCTGGTCTCAGAATTGAAAGAGACACGTGTACCCCATTGTTCATCGCAGCACTGATTTCAATAGCCAGGACATCGAAGCAACCTAGATGTCCATCAACAGACAAATGGATAAGAAAGTTGTGGTACATATACAAAATGAAATATTACTCAGCCATTAAAAAGAATGCATTTGAATCAGTTCTAATGAGGTGGATGAAACTGGAGCCTATTATACAGAGTGAAGTAAGTCAGAAAGAAAAACACCAGTACAATATACTAACACATATATATGGAATTTAGAAAGATGGTAATGAGGACCCTATATGTGAGACAGCAAAAGAGACACAGATGAAAAGAACAGTCTTTTGGACTCTGTGGGAGAAGGAGAGGGTGGGATGATTTGAGAGAATAGCATTGAAACATGTATATTATCATACGTGAAGTGGATCGCCAGTCCAGGTTAGATGCATGAGACAGGGTGCTCAGGGTTGGTGCACTGGGATGACCCTGGGAGATGGGATGGGGAGGGAGGTGGAAGGGGGGTTCTGAATGGGAAACACATGTGTGCCCGTGGCTGATTCATGTCAATGTTTGGCAAAAACCACTATAATATTGTAAAGTAATTAGCCTCCAATTAAAATAAATTAATTAATTTAAAAAAGAGAAAAGTATCCTGGTCTCTATGACTCATATTAATTGTGAAAACTGAATGTCATATGTAAAAACACTTGATAAACTTAATAAAAAAACTATACAATTATAGGATTTATGATAAAAATGGGATTGATGGAAGTGGTAACAATTAGAATACTAAAATGATAAAAGAATTTCCTGGCTTGATATTTTAGGGCATTGGGGATAATTAATTTGAATAATACGAGAAAATCTGTTGTTATTCTTCCTTCAGAAAAAGCAATTTAGCCTAATCCAGCTCAAAGCCATACATTTTTGTAGATCCAAAACTTTATCACGCTCACCTTGAACTTTCATAGGCTCTCCCTCTCTCTGGAACACTTGTCCTCTCTTCTTACCCCCATTACAGGCTAACTTCTAATCATCCTTCAGATTGCAACTTGTAAATGTCATTGCTTCCAATGGAACTTTCCTGCTCCCACCCCTTCTTCACACTAGGTCAGGTCAATTTTTTATCACAGACCTTCAAAGCACCCTTACTCTTCTTTTGCAGCACCTGAAAATATCATAATCATAAAGTTACTTGGTTGTAATATATGCTCCATGTGCACAGGGTTTTGTTGTTTTAGTTGCTCAGTCATATCCAACTCTTTTGTGACCCCTTGGGCAGTACCCCTCAAGCCTCCTCTGTCCATGGAAATTTCCAGGCAAGAATACTGGAATGGGTTGCCATTTTTTTGTCCACGGGATCTCCCCAACCTGGGGATCGAACCTGAGCCTCCTACCTTGGCAGGTGAATTCTTTACCACTGAGCCACCTGGAAAGCACACAGAGGTAGTATCTGTCTTATTCTGTCCATGTCTGTCCCCTGGCACAGCATTCAAGCTCAGCAACTATTAATAGAAAAAAAATGAGCAACTAATACTCAGTCTCTCCATCTCTATGTGGATAGTGCTGAAGTTCTTCCATACAGCTTGAGTTCTCTGGGTCTCTATTTTGTCTGCCTACTTCTTAACGATCTCAGTATTTTTTGTTCCTATGAGCTGGCCTCCACAATGGCTATTCCTTTGGCAATACCACACTCTTAAGTGTGGGGTGAAAGGTGATGCAGTTTCAATGCCTTTGGGTGTTCCCTAGACGCTGATAAAGTATACCGTCTACATAAGCCAGCATGAAAGTACAGCCTCCTCCACCTCCTAGGTAAGTTGACTTCATCACAAGTCACTCAGGAAGACCTCCAGTTCTAGGTTTCCTGCCCTGCCTGGTACTTGGGCCACAGTGCTGGGCTCAGTTGCTCACTGGTTCACTCTGAGACAGTAACATCTTCTTTAAAATTAATTTTCCCTGGAGTATAGTTGCTCTACAATGCTGCGTTAGTTTCTACTATACAGCAAAGTGAATCAGTTTTATGTATACGTAGATCTCCTCTTTTTTGGATTTCCTTCCCATTTAGGTCACCACACAGCACTGATTAAAGTTCCCTGAGCTGTACAGTAGGTTGAAACAGCAACATTTTGATAGAAGATATGATTGAGAAATATACTTTCAGAAATTCTATGATTTTATCAGTATGTGAAAAATCCAGAATGCAGTAACAGCCTACACAAAGTTGAGCACTTAATCCCACACACTGTGGTATGAGAATGACTTATTACTATACTTAGCTTTGGGGCGTTTTATTATAAAGAGAGGTAGCTGACATGTATCAGATACTTCACTATGATCAGCCCAGCCTTTATTTGCTACTAGTGAATCATGCTAATTCATATTCCAAGATGAGTCATCTAAGATCAGTATTTCCTGTCACTTGGGGCAGTTATATTTGCCCCCTCATCAGTTCTACAAATCTCATGGCTTATAATTAATCTTCTCAGACCCCATCTTTATTGCCAGAAAATGTGGGTGTAGCATTTGCAAGGCTCAGCTAACATATCCAAATAGATGGTTACAGCATAGCATGAATAAAAACTGATGACTGGACTGCATTTATCAGAACCTTTTACAGGCTAGCAGAGAGGGGAAAAACTGGGTACTATGCAATGTTCAATTGTTTCTGGTTTTTCTACTCAAGCTTCTCTTGGGTAAATATAACATCTTGACTGCTGTCCTTCCCAAAGCCTTGAATTTTGAAAAGAATACAAAGTTGATTGTATTCTGCCCTCTTTTGTGCCAACTGACTCTGCAATGCTGAGAACAGAAATCTTTTCCTTTCTGACCTTAACATCAATCAGTGGACATTGTCAAACTTGACATTTTATTGTCCCTTCCTTAGTGGCATGCTGTAAATAGAAACATCATTGTTATAAATTGTTCTTTGAAGGTTGACATTGTACAAATTGCACTGTGTACTCTATTTTATTAAATGGTGAAACTCAGCAGGCTTTCTATGAGGAGGCCAACCTGTGATACTCTGTTCTCCTAAGAAACGAGTACTGCTGTCAGGCTAGGCAAAAGGTCTCATCGTAACCATTCTGTCAGCAAATAAGTCATAAAATCTTTTCTTAGAATACATGTCAAAGCATTTATCCTGATCTTTAATACATGTTGTACCATAGAGAGGCAATGCATTATATCTCAGCATGGGTTGGTGCCTGCATGCAGCAAAGAATCAACACTCAGTTGCAGTATCAAAAATCAGTGGTGGTGACGGTGGTAGTTTAGTCTCTAAGTCGTGTCTGACTCTCGTGACCCCACAGACTGCAGCCCACCAGGCTCCTAAGTCCACGGGATTTTCCAGGCAAGAATACTGGAGTGGGTTGCTATTTCCTCTACCAGGGGATCTTCCTGACCCAGGGACTGAACCTGGGTCTCCTGCTTTGCAGGTGCATTATTTACTTTGGAGCCAAGAGTACACACACCAAAAACAGGCAACAGGATGGAAGTAAAGACGGAATCAGGCATTTCACTCTGTTTAAAAGGATGTGTAAAGAAGTCCCCAATATTTGACTATATGCCATATTTAAGGTACCAGGAAAGATGTATGGAATACAAAGAATGATAAGACTGTCTTCATAGAGCTTATGGTCTAGCTGGATAAGCATTGGATAAACACATGAAACAGTAAGAAAAAAAGAAAGTACATGACAAATGAGTGCAAATCACAACAGATGTTTAGGACAAGAGTTTGCAAAATATGGCTCCTTTATATAAATAATTCTTATAAATTATTTGTATGTGATTTTATTGGAACATAGCCATGCTCAGTTTTAAAAATACTATCTTGGAGTATTACTCAGCCATTAAAAAGAATACATTTGAATCAGTTCTAATAAGATGGATGAAACTGGAACCGATTATACAGAGTGAAGTAAGCCAGAAAGAAAAACACCAATACAGTATACTAACATATATATATGGAATTTAGAAAGATGGTAATGAGGACCCTGTATGCAAGACAGCAAAAGAGACACAGATGTGTAGAGCAGACTTTTGGACTCTGAGAGAGAGGGAGAGGGAGAGGGTGGGATGATTTGGGAGAATAGCATTGAAATATGTATACTATCGTGTAAGAAATGAATCGCCAGTCTATGTTCAATGCAGGATGCAGGATGCTTGGGGCTGGTGCATGGGGATGATCCGGAGGGATGATGTGGCGTGGGAGGTGGGAGGGGGGTTCATGTTTGGGAGTTTATGTACACCCGTGGCAGATTCATGTCAATGTATGCCAAAACCAATATAGTACTGTAAAGTTAAAGTAAAAATAAAAATTAAAGAAAATAAAACAAAACAAAACCTAAAAAAACACAAATAAATAAAAATACTATCTAAAACTGTTTTTTTTGCTACAATAGCAGAATTGAGTAGTTGCAACAGAGGCGTTATGGCCCACCAAACCTACCACATTTACTGTCTTTACTGAACGAGTCTGTCAGCCCCTACTCTTCTAGACTGCTTTGCGCTGGCCAGGTAAAGAAGGGTTCAAAGCATGGGTAGAAGCCAGTGAAGGAAGGAATGAGGGAGGAATACTCTGAGCTGAGGGAACCAAACAAGCAAAAGTACAGAGGTGGGCGTCTATGGGCTGCAGTGATAGAGAGGCCCCCTGGCAGCAGGTGGCCATGAAGAAGCGGTGGCTTTGAGCTGGGTACAAGAATAACAAAGCACCTACGCGCCAAGTGAAGAAATGAGGACTTGGTCTTCATAGTCAGTAGAAGGGAGCTTTACTATGATAGCTCTTGTCATGCGTTTTGCTTTGTTTTAGCAGATAAGTAAATCAAATGAAAGACAGAGTCAAGAATATATTACCATTCTTTTTATCTCAGTAAAGCAGTGATTTTATTTCATATAACTAGATAAGTTTACTGTGGAGAAAGGAAAACCATCAGCTTTTTACACCATTTCTATAAATCTATCCTTCCTTTTCATTCATTTCAAAGAAAATTTAACATTGTTATTTATAGTTTCTTACCCAGAACATACTTGTGTTCCTTACACTTGTGATCCGTATTTTCTTCATGTTTGTTACTTCAAGAATCAAAGCCCTGAGCGGCAACAGAGATAAAGAATGGTCTTTGGCCCCATCCTTTTTGATTTACAGGGTGTATGGTGTTGTCATTTTGATTTGCCCAAAGGTTAAAGCTTAAAGACAGTACAGAAAGTGCAGTCCTCCAAAGAGGACAGAAAGTGCAGAAAGTGCAGTCCTCCAAAGAGGACACCAGGGCCAGCTCCCAGGGAAATGGTATTTGATACTTTTGTTCCTGGCCATCAGCCATTTGAGTCTAGTGCCGGGGCTACAGGTCAGCCTAGGGAAAGTTTAACAAGTCTGTTGAAGTATCCACTGACTCTTGAGTGGTGGCCAATTACTATTTATGGCTATCAGGCCTCTCTGAAATGTACATGTACATGTACATGTACATTCAGACGTAAAAACTCATGATGGATGCAATCCCAGGATCCAAATAAGAAAGACCTCCAAATCTGTGGGTTACTCATGAACAAAATCCACCTCTCAAGTGTCACCCAGCAATAGCTAAATCAGACATCACAGGATATCTCCAAAGTTACATGGAGAATTCAGGTCTGCTTCTAATCGAATGATGCTCTAGAGAGTGTGCTGGAACCTGACTGAACTCAACTAACCTAGTTTCATGGAGAATTTTCAGGTTACACAAATATGAAAGGAGATATGTCATAATGAAAACAACACAGGCTCTGCAATTGGAAGAACTGAATTTAATTTTACTCATTGAGCTCCCTTGAGCCAATCACTTAATTTTCCTGAATGTAATTTTTTTTTCCTATCTGCACAATGACATCTCACAATATTACTGGCAGGGGAGGTGTGGAAGTCAAATGGAAAATATTTGTTAAACTGCAATGCAAACTTCATAATAATTTATGAAGTTAAATAATTTATAAATATTTATTACCACTTCACATTTTATACAAGCAGTTTCTAAAGTAGTGTCCAGGGGCCCCCTTTTCATTCTTTGTATTCCATATATCTTTCCTGATACCTTAAACATTGCATGTACTCATCCCACAGACAGCAACTACTGAATGTAATTTTCAGAAGTTCTACTAACATTAGGTGGTAACAGAGAAGCAAAAGTCTTAGCGAAGTTATCCCATATAAGGTTTCCTTTGTTGTTGTTGTTCAGTTTCTAAGTCATGTCCGACTCTTTCCAACCCCATGGACTGCAGCACGCCAGGCTTCCCTATCCTCCACTATCTCCCGGAGTTTGCTCAAACTCATGGCCATTGAGTTGGTGATGCCATGTAACCACCTCATCCTCTGCTGCCCTCTTCTCCTTTTGCCTTCAGTCCTTCTCAGCATCAGGGTCTTTTTCAATGAGTTGGTTCTTGACATCATGTGGCCACAGTATTGGAGCTTCAGCTTCAGCATCAGTTCTTCCAGTGAATATTCAGGGTTGATTTCCTTTAGGATTGACTGGTTTGATCTCCTTGCTGTCCAAGGGACTCTCAAGAGTCTTCTCCAGCACCACAACTCAAAGGCACCAAATCTTTGGCGCTCAGCCTTCTTTATGGTTCAACTCTCACTTCTATACATGACTCCTGGAAAAACCACAGCTTTGACTATAGGGACTTTTGTCAGCAAAGTGACATCTCTGTTTCTTAATATGCTGTTTAGGTTTGTCACAGCTTTCCTTCCAAGGAATATGTATCTTTCAATTTCATGGCTGCAGTAATAGCCTGCAGTGATTTTGGAGTCCAAGAAAATAAAATCTGTCACTTCTTCCATTTTTTTCCCCTTCTATTTGCCATGAAGTGATGGTACCAGATGCCATGATCTTAGGTTTGTCACAGCTTTCCTTCCAAGGAATATGTATCTTTCAATTTCATGGCTGCAGTAATAGTCTGCAGTGATTTTGGAGTCCAAGAAAATAAAATCTGTCACTTCTTCCATTTTTTCCCCTTCTATTTGCCATGAAGTGATGGTACCAAATGCCATGATCTTAGTTTTTTAAATGTTGAGTTTTAAGCCAGCTTTTTCACTTTCCTCTTTCACTCCCATCAAGACACTCTTGAATTCCTCTTCACTTTCTGACATTAGAGTGATATCATCTGCATATCTGAGGTTGTTGTTATTTCTCCTGGCAATCTTGATTCCAGCTTATCCTTACTTCTGAGAAACTGGATTTAAGATGAACTCTCATTCCACCTGGGAACATTAGTTTAAATGTTTGATGATACCAGCAAAGTAGAGTTCTCTTTTATATAGAAAGCAATAGCATGGAGAATATATTTAGCATGTAATTCAACACAGTCATTGTTATGCTACTGTAAACATACGAAGTCAATGAGCAAATTAGATTTAGCATGGAGGCCTGAGGTACAGTGAGGAGCTCTGAAAAGAAAAGGCATTTGGGAATTCAAGTCATCACATGAAGTAGGAAAGATGAAGTGAATAATTATCTTCAGATAGTGACCTTTTCTGATAAGGATGAAGAAAAGAATGAAAAACCCCTATCAGGGAAAGCGCATACTTCAAGGAATAGATTCTCCTCTTATATTTGAAATATCACTTTAAAGCACAATTTGGCTTTAAAGTTGCATTTAAAATAGCTGTAATAATTAACATAATGATGTTTAAGTAGCTTTTATATTGATACAATGTTATCATTGACAATAGCATAATGACATGCTACTAGGAAAGGCTTTAAAAATAAAAATGACCTACAGATATGATAGCAATGACCTAAATAATTATCATGATGAACCTTTTAATTCAATGAATATTGGAAGACTTTTCAAAGTACCAAGTATATTATAAATGATAATTAATTAGCATAAAAGTGTCAAGCCAAGTTTAGTACTCAACTTGTCCCAATAATAGACATATTAGAATNGCTTTAAAAATAAAAGTGACCTACAGATATGATAGCAATGACCTAAATAATTATCGTGATGAACCTTTTAATTCAATGAATATTGGAAGACTTTTCCAAGTACCAAGTATATTATAAATGATAATTAATTAGCATAAAAGTGTCAAGCCAAGTTTAGTACTCAACTTGTCCCAATAATAGACATATTAGAATTAAAAGGCTTTAGGATGAAAGATCACTCTTAGCTCTGGGTTTAAAAAACATAAACATATTTTCAGCTAATGTAGGGTACTATCTATATAATAGAATATATATATGGTTTAGTCTGGTATCTACCTTCAACAGAATATTTAATCAGAAATGAGCATTCTTTTGGTGGAGATCATAATTTTAAATTGGATTTTAATAAAAATCAATAAGAAAAAGACAAATGACCCAATAGAGAGGGGGAAAATGGACAAAAGACATGACAAGACACAAGCTATTTCACAAAAGAAGAAATATGTAAAAGTAATAAAAATATAAAGGTATTCATTCTTATCAGTAATTAGGGAAATGAAAATCAAGACTATAGTGATATCATTTTACACACTGTAGATTGGCGCAAATTAAGAATTCTGACAATACCAAGTGCTAGGGAGGATATAGATTAAATCAAATGTTGCTGGTAATAAATCTGCACATGCATTTATAAAACAATATGCCATATGGTAAAAACAATTTGGCACTATATAGTAAAGTCATTATTTGGATAAACGATGATCTTCCATGCTTAAACTACTCTTCATTGTATGCCACAAAGAAATTTTGCAAATCTCAGAAGACACTTACACTAATATTAATAGCAGCACAGTGAAAAATAAGGCAGTAAACAAACTTGCCCAAATGCCCAAAGAGCCAAAGATAGGATAATGAATAAATAGCTTGTGGTATATTCACACAGTGGAATATTTTACTGCAGAGAAAATGAATCAAAGTGCCAGATACAGTATCAGGAATAGAAAAAAATTAATAAACAAGTTCAAAGATAAGCAAAATTGACCACAGATGTGGGGGAAGAGTCATGATACATGGTTTTTTTGTTGGTTGAGCCATGGCTTGTGGAATCTTAGTTCCCCCGCCAGAGATAGAGCCCAAGCCCTCAGAAGTAAAAGTGCTGAGTCCTAACCACTGGATAGCCAGGGAATTCCCCATAAAACTATTTTAAAATAAAAGCATGGGAATAACAAACACAAAATTCAAAATAATGTCTAAAGGGATCCAGGATACTCGTGTTCTGATTCTTGATGTGGGCAGTGGTATTCATCATATCATTGTGCCATATAACATACCTGCATGTTACATGCATTATTTTGTATTTGTAAATTGGTATATTTAAAACTCTGTAAAGATTTACATGTAAAACAAGGTTAAATAATTATCATTTCATTGCTGTTCGGTCACTCAGTATTGTCCGACTCTTTGTGACCCCATGTACTGCATGCCAGGAAGCACACCAGGCTTTCCTGTCCTTCACCATCTCCTGGAGCTTGCTCAAATTCATGTCCATTGAGTCAGTGACAGACAGATTAACTTTAAAAAAGAAATCCTATAGAAAACAGTAGCTATAGAACCTATAAAAAATATCTCCTTCATACATACTTAGAGATCATGTAAAGTGATCAGAAGTATAATTATATTTCAAATTTTCCTAGTGAAAAAACTGAATTTAGACTAAGAGACTCTTAAAACTGTTAACTGCTGAGTTCTTTTCTCTTACTCAAATTTTCTATAAATAGCGTGAATACAGCTTTTATTTTGTATCAGTGGAAATAAAGATTAATATGGTTCAATGTCATTCTAAAAGAATTATTCTACTTATTTTACATATAAGCAAATAGTCATTTTTTTTGTCCAAACAATCTTATATTTCAAATATATAGCTTACTATTTCATAAAGAGAAGTTAGTCTTTACCTAGGAAACTTTTTCTCATACCCTTGTTTGTTCTAAAAGGTTTTAATAGTTTCTCAGATTAAGATTTATACAACTCTCTCTCATGGTGACATTGGCTCTGGTTCCAAAACCTCACTATTGTACATGTGACTTATTATGTTATGCTGATGTGAGTTTATTAATGGAATTGTGAGACACTGTTTCTAATAAGCACAACTTCCAGTAAAGCACCTGCTTGACAGGATTAGAGATTTATTTGTTTACTAACTCCGTCAGAAGTTTTGCATTTTGGACTTACTCCAGCCTTGAAGGAAGTCACAAGAGAGTCATTAACTTTGAAAATAATTATAATCAATAATCGTGGAAGCATCAGATTCAGAACCTAGAAAAGTGTCAACCAGAAGAAAGTTGTTCTATAGCAGAAAGCTAAGATTTATATTCCAAGGCCATCTAATTATTGATTCTTTACAAATCAATTTCTTTATGTATAAATAGATGATTACAGATCACAGAAAATTCTGTCTCTCAGTGAGAACAGTCACAGAGATTTGCATATATTTTTAATACTGCATGGTACAGAGGAACCATAAAAAATGAATTGGAAACAAGAAATGCTAGAACACCATGCATCTAATTAAGATTACATTTAGCTGAGTTAAATCAGACACAAACATGGTTTGTGATTTCACAAATGTATTGTTTTCAAATTTATGGCAATTAATTGCTTCAGGGAGATGACAAACATGACTAAATTAAACATGTCTTCAAACTATGTATTTACTGGGAACCTACTACATGTCATGCAAATGCTAGTGCAATCAAACATGTTATGATTATCCAGTCACAATGTTAGCTCATAAATAATTATGACAAAATAATTATGCCATAAAGTCAAATTTATTAAAAAACTATGTACTTTTTCATTGTAGATCAAAATCAGAAACTAATTTAGAACAGGAGTTGGCAATTTTTTCTGTAAAGAGCCAAATAGTAAAGATTTTAGGCTTTGTACAGATTGTCCCTGTGGCAACAACTGTGTATGAGTGGGTGCTAAGTCACTTTAGTCATGTCTGACTCTTTGCAACCCTATGGACTATAGCCCACCAGGCTCCTCTGTCTATGGAATTCTCCAGGCAAGAACACTAGAGTGGGTTGCTATGCCCTCCTCCAGAGGATTTTCCCAACCCAGGGATCAAACTCATGTCTCTTCCATCTCCTTTCTCCATTGGCAGGTGGGTTCTTTACCACTAGGCCACCTGGGAAGCCCTACTCCACTATTTCAGCATAAAAGCAACCATACACAACAAAAAATATATAATGGACGATAGATAAGTGAATGAGCATAGCTATGGTGCAGTAACACTATTTATGGGCACTGAAGTTGCATTCTCATAATCTCTACGTGTCATGAAATATTATTTTTCTCTTTTTTCAACCATTTAATTACGTGAATACCATTCAAATTATTCAAACTTTCTCCTATGATTCTGTAAATATCTCCTCTGTGTAGTTGCTTGCTAAACGTTCTGGGGTTAATAAAAAGAGCATCTTCCAGTTGCTTATTACTAGTGACAGTTCTTAAAGGGCAGGCAGGACTTGGCAAGACAGAGATGGGTTAAGAGCATTTCAGTGAAGAAGGCAAATTTCAGCGACAATCCACAGCCTGCATGGATTAGAAGACACATTAGGAATGGAAAAGAGTTTGTCTAGGGTCAAAGGTGTCTGGAGCGAACTACGGAAGAGTAAGGACAAGGCAAGTGGTGAGAGGGCACAGAGAGCAGATCAAGGAGTCTGGGTTTCAGAGGTGCTGTAGCATGAAGGCTGAAAGCACAGATTCTGGAGTCAAGCTGCCGTCTCCTGGCTCTGCCCTTATTAGCTGGGTGACTCTGGCTCGCGCTGTTTCAGTTTCCGCATTTACAAGTGTGGACTATGATGATGCTAAACTCATTAAAGGGTAGGGNTTTTTTTGTCCAAACAATCTTATATTTCAAATATATAGCTTACTATTTCATAAAGAGAAGTTAGTCTTTACCTAGGAAACTTTTTCTCATACCCTTGTTTGTTCTAAAAGGTTTTAATAGTTTCTCAGATTAAGATTTATACAACTCTCTCTCATGGTGACATTGGCTCTGGTTCCAAAACCTCACTATTGTACATGTGACTTATTATGTTATGCTGATGTGAGTTTATTAATGGAATTGTGAGACACTGTTTCTAATAAGCACAACTTCCAGTAAAGCACCTGCTTGACAGGATTAGAGATTTATTTGTTTACTAACTCCGTCAGAAGTTTTGCATTTTGGACTTACTCCAGCCTTGAAGGAAGTCACAAGAGAGTCATTAACTTTGAAAATAATTATAATCAATAATCGTGGAAGCATCAGATTCAGAACCTAGAAAAGTGTCAACCAGAAGAAAGTTGTTCTATAGCAGAAAGCTAAGATTTATATTCCAAGGCCATCTAATTATTGATTCTTTACAAATCAATTTCTTTATGTATAAATAGATGATTACAGATCACAGAAAATTCTGTCTCTCAGTGAGAACAGTCACAGAGATTTGCATATATTTTTAATACTGCATGGTACAGAGGAACCATAAAAAATGAATTGGAAACAAGAAATGCTAGAACACTATGCATCTAATTAAGATTACATTTAGCTGAGTTAAATCAGACACAAATATGGTTTGTGATTTCACAAATGTATTGTTTTCAAATTTATGGCAATTAATTGCTTCAGGGAGATGACAAACATGACTAAATTAAACATGTCTTCAAACTATGTATTTACTGGGAACCTACTACATGTCATGCAAATGCTAGTGCAATCAAACATGTTATGATTATCCAGTCACAATGTTAGCTCATAAATAATTATGACAAAATAATTATGCCATAAAGTCAAATTTATTAAAAAACTATGTACTTTTTCATTGTAGATCAAAATCAGAAACTAATTTAGAACAGGAGTTGGCAATTTTTTCTGTAAAGAGCCAAATAGTAAAGATTTTAGGCTTTGTACAGATTGTCCCTGTGGCAACAACTGTGTATGAGTGGGTGCTAAGTCACTTTAGTCATGTCTGACTCTTTGCAACCCTATGGACTATAGCCCACCAGGCTCCTCTGTCTATGGAATTCTCCAGGCAAGAACACTAGAGTGGGTTGCTATGCCCTCCTCCAGAGGATTTTCCCAACCCAGGGATCAAACTCATGTCTCTTCCATCTCCTTTCTCCATTGGCAGGTGGGTTCTTTACCACTAGGCCACCTGGGAAGCCCTACTCCACTATTTCAGCATAAAAGCAACCATACACAACAAAAAATATATAATGGACGATAGATAAGTGAATGAGCATAGCTATGGTGCAGTAACACTATTTATGGGCACTGAAGTTGCATTCTCATAATCTCTACGTGTCATGAAATATTATTTTTCTCTTTTTTCAACCATTTAATTACGTGAATACCATTCAAATTATTCAAATTTTCTCCTATGATTCTGTAAATATCTCCTCTGTGTAGTTGCTTGCTAAACGTTCTGGGGTTAATAAAAAGAGCATCTTCCAGTTGCTTATTACTAGTGACAGTTCTTAAAGGGCAGGCAGGACTTGGCAAGACAGAGATGGGTTAAGAGCATTTCAGTGAAGAAGGCAAATTTCAGCGACAATCCACAGCCTGCATGGATTAGAAGACACATTAGGAATGGAAAAGAGTTTGTCTAGGGTCAAAGGTGTCTGGAGCGAACTACGGAAGAGTAAGGACAAGGCAAGTGGTGAGAGGGCACAGAGAGCAGATCAAGGAGTCTGGGTTTCAGAGGTGTTGTAGCATGAAGGCTGAAAGCACAGATTCTGGAGTCAAGCTGCCGTCTCCTGGCTCTGCCCTTATTAGCTGGGTGACTCTGGCTCGCGCTGTTTCAGTTTCCGCATTTACAAGTGTGGACTATGATGATGCTAAACTCATTAAAGGGTAGGGAAGATTGAAAGAGATAAGACATGTAGCGCCGGGTATGGAATACCTATTCAATAAATGCTAACTTTAAAATAAATGTAAACACCATTCTTAGCTCATGCTGCTACTGCTAAGTCACTTCAGTCTTGTCCGACTCTGTGTGACCCCACAGACGGCAGCTCACCAGGCTCCCCCGTCCCTGGGATTCTCCAGGCAAGAATACTGGAGTGAGTTGCCATTTCCTTCTCCAATGCATGAAAGAGAAAAGTGAAAGTGAAGTCGCTCAGTCTGTCCGACTGTTAGCGACCCCATGGACTGCAGCCCACCAGGCTCCTCCGTCCATGGGATTCTCCAGGCAAGAGTACTGGGGTGGGGTGCCATTGCCTTCCCCGTCTTAGCTCATGGGTCATACCAAACTAGGCGGGATTTGATCCATGAGCCATAGTTTACCGAACCTGGCTTACATATAAAGTTATTCTTTTAGAAAAGTCTTTTTCCCAAAGTTACCAGCTTTTTGCATGACACTGAAAAAAATTTGTCTTCTCATACGGCTTTAAAAGTTCTAAATTGGTACTTTGGATAGAATTACCAAACCTCAATATTCTTCCAGGAAAAACTCCTTTATTGCATTTAATTTGAATTCATTTTTAAAAGTACGTCTCTGAGGATGATGAATATTGTAATGTCTCCCTTTGGTCTTATAAAATCTGATGTTGAGTTCATCGATCTGCCTTATCCAAAATATCTTGATATATCTTTAAACACTAGAAATGAAACATGTTGAAGCAAATATATTGTAAATTGAGTCAAAGCACCTTCCCTGTGGTTCATCCAATCATGCATACGTTCTTGAGTTGCCCACTGAGTAAATCTTCTGCCGTGAATGACCCACCATGGATGAACCAGCTGTGTGTGATGAACAGTGTCAAAATGGAATATCCAGCTGAGGAGAGTCACTTTCCTAGAATGTTAAATAGTTCTTTCATATGTGCTGCATGACATCTATCCTCAGCCAGCTCATCTACTCTAAATTATTTGATACAGCTTTATTAACTGCTAAAAGAAATCAAATAATTATGTGCGATCTTAAATATTTATGGATAGTTGGCGTAGCTCTCCGCTCCAAAGGAATGCTCCAGCAAAACATTCCTTGAAGGAAAAAAAGGGGGCTAATAGTATGAAAATGTCTTTTAAACAAATGGGGTTCCATTTATTAAAATTAAACATTTCAAGTAATTAAACATTTATTTTTTCTGAGTTTTTATCAACACAGAAGTTTACAGTGATTTAATTCCTACACTTTTCCTTTCTGAATTTTGTCTCTTGATTTTACATTTCTTTTGAATTACTAGTTTTGTCCCTCAAAATTCTTTTGAGTTTGTATATTATAACAACATATTTCAGTATCAGAAAATTTCTAAAGCTATGTCTATCAGAATAAAATACTTTCTATAAATAAGAAAATTTAAGATATGTAGCAGGAACCTGGAATTGTTAACAAATTGAATAATAAAATAGTGCTGCTAGAATCAGTTTAGTTTATAGTATTCTGCCAAAATCATGAAGCAGTAACATTTTGCAACTTTTTCAAGGTCACAACTACAAGTGAAATTATCTTAATGTTTCTAAATTTTTCTTAAAAGGTAATCTTCATTAAAAAAAATGTTTATAGCATAGTATGGCAATTTAGCAGATGATATTTCAAAATGAGAACAAAATCTTCCGGGAGTCATTCTCTTCAAATCAATATAAAGACGCAGTGAAATAACAAAGCTCAGGACTAAAGTGTGGCACTGTATCTGGTCACTTTGAGGGCTAGAAAGTGTATCGTTCAAAGTTGTTTCTAAGTGATAAATTTAGCTCAGACCATTCCAAAGTAAGCCCCCGCAAAAGTCTTCAGGCAAATACTCTCATATAGGCTATCAACCAAAATGGTTCAAACATTAAATGAAAACAAAACTCTGCAAATTTGGCAAAAGTCAGAGCAGAGTTCTTGACCTGTTTGCAGCAAGTTGTTATACCTGTGGAAATGCCAGCTTCAGAGTAGTTCAGTAAAGAAGTAGGTTAGAGGGTGATATAAATGTGACTTATTTAAGCAACTGTTCTAATGAACACTTTCCACTGCCTTCAGCAGGTTAAGAATATTAAAGCTTCATTCCTGCTGAGCATGCTTGGATATTTTCTATTTGTTAACTCCCCAGGAACTTGTTGTAATGTCTCCTGGTGAGTATAAGATGATGTTATATTCTGTAGTTGCCAGCTGGTAGGAGCAAAAACACCTGGGCAAGGTACTTGCTAAATGGCATATTTCTTCTCCATGGCAGGCACTGCAGGCTGAGAAATCTGCTTCTCAGTGTTACATTTTTTTTAAACACACTGTACCAAGTGTCAAACCAATAGTTTACGTCCTGTCTTTACTTTCCTTCCTAGAAATGGGTGGTGGCTTTTGTTTCTGTTGCTTTTGTCTCTTCCGTTGGGCTAGTGAATCCACAGTCAGCTCTTCCCTTGTAAGTATTAAATAATTTTTGTTGGTTTGATTAATATGTGTCTTGGTGTATTTATTCCTCCCCGGTTATCCTGTATGTGACTCTCTGCACTTCCTGAGTATTTTCTTTCCCAAGTTGGGGAAGTTTTCAACTATGATCTCTTCAAATATTTTCTCGGGCCCTTTCCCTCTTTCTTCTTCTTCTGGGACCCCTATAATTCGAATGTTGACACATTAATGAACTATAGAAATAATCTCTGAAAGTACTATCTTCCATGAACAGCTCTCTATCCTCACTGCTCTCAACTTCAGAGTTCATCTATGAAGAAGGCAACTATTTTAATCTATGCATTACCAGAAATTAGGATATTTTTTGGACACTGATTACTCAACTATACAGGAGCATTGGCTAACTGGGAATATGTGCCAATTTGTTATCCATATTTAATTCCACAGTATAAATGTAGGAACATGAACAGAATCCTTCACTTGCATACTGTATATTAGTCACCCAGTCATGTCTGACTGCGACTCCACGACTGAAGCCCACCAAGCTTCTCTGTCGGTAAAATTCTCCAGGCAAAAATACTAGGATGGGTTGCCATTCCCTTCTCCAGGGGATTTTCCTGATTTAGAACATTCAAACCAGGGTCTCCTGCATTGCAGGCAGATTCTTTCCCATCTGAGCCACCACTTTCATACTAAATGGCCTTCAACTTCATGAGCTGTGAGGTGTTAACAAGAAATAAAAACCTTTCTAAACACCACAGTAACAATCCATTATCATTTTTATAAAGAAGGGATGCATTAGTAACATTTCTACCGAGGTTTATTTTCCCTTGCTTTTGGTGTTCAGATTGATTTGCTAGAATGTTACATGGCCTTATTGGACTTCCCTAGTGGCTCAGACAGTAAAGAATCTGTCTGCAATGCAGGTGACCTGGGTTTGATCCCTGTGTTGGAAAGATTCCCTGGAGAAGAGAATGGCTACCCATTCCAGGATTCTTGCCTGGAGAATTCCATGGACAGAGGAGCCTGGCGGAGTACAGTCCATGGAGTTGCAAAGAGTCAGACATAACTGAATGACTAACACTTTCATTTACATTGCCTTAAATATATAATTGAAACACAATTATTCCCAACATTAATTAACAAAATAAAGGAGGCTCATTTGTCAAAGTAACCTATATGTCACAGACCACAATAAGTCAGAATAGGGTCTTAATTTTCTCAGCAACCCACCTTTCCCTGATGCCATTTCCTCATTAGCCTTTCAAGTACCTCTGCTGCTGCTAAGTTGCTTCAGTCGTGTCTAACTCTGTGCGACCCCATAGATGGCAGCCCACCAGGCTCCCCTGTCCCTGGGATTCTCCAGGCAAGAGCACTGGAGTGGGGTGCCATCGCCTTCTCCGAATGGAAGCTTGCTGCTGCTGCTAAGTCGCCCCTAGCCCCTTACAAAATCCATTCCAATTATTTCTTAGAGTGTGCAGAATATTTCTCACCTGTGTTTTTCATACAGTGCCTAGGGAAGCACCTGGCATCTGCCATTCTCCTCCACTTCCTCCCAGGATAATGTCAGTTCATTTTCATGGTGGCAGTGGCTGTGAGTGTATCTGCTGCTTTAAAACCTCAAAGGGAACTTTATCACCACTGTCAACACTGCCCCTGGCGCTTGGCCAGTGCCAGTCCCCTAAGCTATGACCCTGAATCCACGATGCCAGCACCGACATGGTGGGGCCACAGCCCAATTTTGCTGACATGAAGAGAAACACTCTCCCTCATTATCAGCCATCCTACCTGAGCATGGTTCCATGCAGCTTTGCCTTATGCTTCTGATATCTCCTAGTTACTCTCATTTAAAAGAGCACTTTTACTTGCCCCCACCCATGGCACACACCCACAGCTGGCTAAACCAAAAGACACTAAGAGGAGTGAACATGTGATGGCCAAGTTCAACTTTCCTCCTTAATAAATTAAACAGTTTGGACTAAGCTCACTGCCTGACTCTACCTTCCCACTGGCATGCCCTTTCCTAGGAGAAGCCCATATACCCTAAGATGAAGAAAACTAGCCCTGTTTTATAAATTATTAAAAATGTTTTATAAATTTAAAAAATAATAAAATAAGGATTAGAAATAAGATCTGCTATATAATTTGTGAGACCTGGTGCCAAATGAAAATGCAAGAGCTCTGTGTATGAAAAATACTACAAATTTCAAGATAGAGACAGCAGAGAATTAAACCAAGGGCCAAGTCCTCTTTAAAGAAGCCTGAGCACCAAAGAACTGATCCTTTTAAATTGTGGTGCTGGAGAAGATGCTTGAGAGTCCCTTGGACTGCAAGGAGATCAAACTGGTCAATTCTAAAGGAAGTCAACCCTGAATATTCATTGGAAGAACTGATGCTGAAGCTGAAGCTCCAATACTTTGGCCATTTGATGAGAAGAGCTGATTCACTGAAAAAAAAAAAAAAAAACCTGATGCTGGGAAAGACTGAAGGTAAAAGGAGAAGAGGGTGGCAGAGAATGGGATGGTTAGATAGCATCACCAACTCAATGTACTGGAATTTGAGCAACCAGGAGATAGTGGAGGACAGAGGAGCTTGGCGTGCTGCGGTCCATGGAGTCATAAAGAGTTGGACACGCTGTAGCAACTGAACAAGAACAAAGGAGTCCTCCTGAGTACCAGGCCCTGGGTAACTGCAGACTACACATCCTTGAAGCCAGCTCTGCACAGAGAAGTGAAGTAACTTACACAAATCCACACAGCTACTGTATGCCTAAACACAGAGATTTGAAAACAGAGGTCTGACTATAGCCAGCATTATGTGCCCAGATTCAAGGTCACCAGGATCTCTATTCCTTTTGCAATATCATGACTATCCTTTAGACGTGAGAGCACAACTCAGGTTCAAGACGGGAATCACAAAGTAACCTTGGTCTACTTTATTACATAGAAACAAGTTTACCATTGAGCCAGTATAAGAAATCAGCACTTAGCACCAAGGAAAAAGCACAAGGAAAGGGGAAATTAAAAATACTCAGTTTCTGGGAAAATTGCATGGACATTTGGAGTATAGAGAAAATGGACTAAGAAAAAATAATGCATTAGTGTACATGATTATTACATAGAAACAAGTTTACCATTGAGCCAGTATAAGAAATCAGCACTTAGCACCAAGGAAAAAGTACAAGGAAAGGAGAAATTAAAAATACTCAGTTTCTGGGAAAATTGCATGGACATTTGGAGTATAGAGAAAATGGACTAAGAAAAAATAATGCATTAGTGTACATGGAAAATAGCTTGCATCCCTTTCTATTTTTTGTTTTAAATTGCCTCAAAATTAGGGATGCTCCCATGCTCTGAAGGATTCCAGGAAGAGAGACTAACCTTCTTAGAAACATTCAATTTACCTCTTCCTTTGAAATTATATTGCTGTTTCTGAGACACTGTGAATTATTTTAAGAATCACAATTTTCACTTAAATGCAGCTATTCAACATTTTTCTGCTTTAAAACAAAAACTGTTGATATAGCTTTTGATAAATTCCCAAGTCAGACAGATCTGAAATTAAAGCCTCATTTATATCTATTCAGTTCAGTTCAGTTCAGTCGCTCAGTCGTGTCTGACTATTTGCGACCCCATGAATTGCAGCACACCGGGCCTCCCTGTCCA
>SJYX01022231.1:107931-140628 GCA_006410675.1 Oreotragus oreotragus
CTTAGCACCAAGGAAAAAGCACAAGGAAAGGGGAAATTAAAAATACTCAGTTTCTGGGAAAATTGCATGGACATTTGGAGTATAGAGAAAATGGACTAAGAAAAAATAATGCATTAGTGTACATGGAAAATAGCTTGCATCCCTTTCTATTTTTTGTTTTAAATTGCCTCAAAATTAGGGATGCTCCCATGCTCTGAAGGATTCCAGGAAGAGAGACTAACCTTCTTAGAAACATTCAATTTACCTCTTCCTCTGAAATTATATTGCTGTTTCTGAGACACTGTGAATTATTTTAAGAATCACAATTTTCACTTAAATGCAGCTATTCAACATTTTTCTGCTTTAAAACAAAAACTGTTGATATAGCTTTTGATAAATTCCCAAGTCAGACAGATCTGAAATTAAAGCCTCATTTATATCTATTCAGTTCAGTTCAGTTCAGTCGCTCAGTCGTGTCTGACTATTTGCGACCCCATGAATTGCAGCACGCCGGGCCTCCCTGTCCATCACCAACTCCCAGAGTTCAGTCAGACTCACGTCCATCAAGTCCATGATACCATCCAGCCATCTCATTGTCTGTTGTCCCCTTCTCCTCCTGCCCCCAATCCCTCCCAGCATCAGGGTCTTTTCCAATGAGTCAACTCTTCGCATGAGGTGGCCAAAGTATTGGAGTTTCAGCTTTAGCACCATTCCTTCCAAAGAAATCCCAGGACTGATCTCCTTTAGAATGGACTAGTTGGATCTCCTTGCAGTCCAAGGGACTCTCAAGAGTCTTCTCCAACACCACAGTTCTAAAGCATCAGTTCTTCGGCACTCAGCTTTCTCCATTGTCCAATTCTCACACCCATACATGACTACTGGAAAAACCATAGCCTTGACTAGACGGACCTTTTTTGGCAAAGTAATGTTTCTGCTTTTTAATATGCTATTTAGGTTGGTCATAACTTTTCCTCTAAGGAGTAAGCGTCTTTTAATTTCATGGCTGCGGTCACCATCTGCAGTGATTTTGGAGCCCAAAAAAATAAAGTCTGACACTGTTTCCACTGTATGTATTACTTACTAGCAATGAAACCTTGAGGAATTTACATATCTCTCTGAGTGTTTATATCTTTGATTGAGTGAGATGATGCCTAATAAATAATCATTCAATAACTATTCATCTTTATTTCTTTCCTTTATGTTAAACATTTAACTTTTCTCATAGCATTTACATGACTGAGTTTTTGTTAGCTTAGTTTTACAGGCTCTATGAATTTATTTCTGATATTAATTAGGAAACAACTAATGATGGGTATTTAATAAATAAAAACAATTATTATGCTGCCTACATATTCAGTTTACCCAGGACAAGCCCAGTTGACATGCATCTCAGCTTAGTTATCAATAAAGAATCCCTTTTTATTCTCAAAAGTATCCCCTTCTGAATGACAGATGTTTTGATCAGCCTCGCTATAATGCAACTAGTATAACTTCAAAAGTTACCAGTCCTCTCATTCCAGATAAGCTGTTTTTAACAAAAATTGTTCTTGTTTAATGGCTTTGGATGTAAAAATCAGTCAGAAAAGAGGGAAATAACAGTCATTCATCAACACATGCTTAATTGGCACCTGCTTCCTGTAATCCCTTCGTGAGGCATAAGGAGGCAATAAAAATGAAAAATAAAAACTCTATCATTAGATTTATTCTTGTCTTATATTTTTTCTTGCCTTTCCAAAATAGTTCATGTACTAAAAGCTTTATTAAGAACCATGTTCCTAGATTTAAATAATCACACATTCTTTAATTTTCCCTTACAAAAATAATTGTTCTTTTTCTTCTATTACTTACTTTTTAAATCTTTCTCGATTTTTGTAGCTCAAAATAAAGAACTGCACACTAAAGATCGATTTGAATACAGAGTCAGAGGGTGGCATCATGCTGTGGGTATACCACACGGTGGGGACTGGCTCTAGGAGGCTGTTTCCAACACCTCTCCTCACTACCATCTCCACAGCACACGGTGCTGCCCTGACCACCTGGTGCTGATTGCAGTGCCTTGCTTTTCACCTTTGAAGACATATCTGTGTCCCTATCTATACTGTAGGCTCCTCGTGGGTTTTAGGAAAATCACAAAAATAATAAGTGTTAGTCGCTTAGTCGTGTCTGACTCTTTGCGACCCCATGGACTATAGCCCACCAGGCTCCTCTGTCCATGGGATTCTCCAGGCAAGAATACTGGAGTGGGCAGCCATTCCCTTCTCCAAGGGATCTTCCCAACCCAGGGGTAGAACCCAGGTCTCCTGCATTGTGGGCAGATTCTTTACCATCTGAACCATGAGGAAAGCCATCATAATAATAGTAACTGAAATTTATCAACTACTAAATATGTGCCAAATTCTCTGTATTTTTTATTTACTCTTCGGAAAGCCTCTAAAGTTTTACAGATTATTTTTCAAAAATGAGGCTCAGAGGAAAGAAATAACTCAGTTGGGTTCACCCTGCTAACAGGAATCAAAAGCAAGTATGACCCAGAGTTGGTGTGACTCTTTTTTAAGTCCATGGTCTTAGTACTGTTCTTCTTTACATGACCCCAAAATTACACAGAGTTCTCCAGGTGCAGAAAATAGAATTCTCCAGGTAACAGGCATCATAAATGCTCAAGAGTAACTTATCTAATCATATGTTTAAATAAGCTTACAATACAGAATAGATAAACAAATTTAAAAGGTTTTCAACAGGAAACCAAAAACAATGAGGTTTTCTAAATCAGTTCTTTTAACCGTAAATTATTTCTCAGCTTAACACCCAGCACATATCTGACAACCAATAAACACTCAATAAACATTTGTTGAATGACAGAACAAACTTATGTTCTAGATTACAGCCTTGGGACTTTTGTTCTGTTTTATTCTTTGTGTTGCCAGGTTGAGCTCCCTATTTAAAACAAAGCCCTTGCTCAACCTGAGCCCAATGTCAGGCCTGAGTGACATCCCGGGGACCTGAACTATTGGTCTCACTGCAGATCTAGTGAATTTAGTCAGAGAGACAAGAATCTATCACAAAAGTAACTCAGAGCCCAGGAACCTAATTTTTGTCAGAAAAAGGCAAGAGACAAAAGATACCCTTCTCTACTAAGGATTCAGGAAAAAAAGAAGCAATGGGGATGTGAAGTCTGTTAGTGACAAGATCAGTATTTTTAGCTTCCTCTGAGAATGTCTTCTAGTGTGTCTGGCTGTGTGAATGAAATAAAAAAGTGCAGGATGAAAATAAGGAGGGAAATAATAAATAAGTTTTACATTTTCCTCTTCTGTGTTTCTTTCAAATTTCTGTACTCTTACTGAAAAAGGGGAGTTACTTTGCTTCTTCTGTACCTTCTTTTATTCTCAAAGTCAGATTGGAATAAATGGGAAAAGCCTCTGTTGGAGAAAACCTGTTTATCTACATCTGTGAGCAGTGCACTGGTCTGTTTTCTCTCAATTCCTGGATGTGAAACTGGAAGCCTCCTGATTTCTTGGTACTGTTCTGACTAGTGAATTTCCACTTTGAGCAATATTTCTCAGAATGTTTTTGCAGATAATCTGCACCAACATTATCTGGATACTTACCAAGTGGGGATTTCCAGACTCTGCCTTACCCCCACTTAATTAGAGCCTCTGGGTTAGAGTTCAGAAATCTGCATTTTAAAAGAAACTCCCTAAATTATTTTTAAGCACATAGATAATTGAGACACAACTACATTGACCTTAAACCAGGCCATGACAAATCTCATTTATAGGATAATTACAGGATTACCCTGAGAGTTCCTTGAATTTTACCACCTTTTCTGATTTTTCTCCAGAGTCATTTTGTTTGTTTTTGCCAGAGTGTTTACGACACAGAAAACTGTTAGTATTTAAATGAGCAAAATATGCTTGCATCCAAAACAGTTTTTGGTGGTTTATTTGTTGTAACTTTAAGCGATTTAATCATCTGTATGGTTTAATTTCTTTACCTGTAAAACACAAATAGTAGTAAAACATAGTAACATCTCACACACTGTTGAAAGAATTAAATGCAGTTTGTCTCCTCAATGTCATAAATAAGTTAAAAATTCCATTCCTTATAGTTTTTTACATTTGTATTCCTTATATCTAATATGAGGGCCTTGCTGTTCTTTCTTAGCCAAGTTGGAGCCTTGGGTCATTAATTATTTCAGCCCCAAGGTCTCTTGGATAAAGCATCAGTCTTGCGAAAGGAAGGGTGAATGCACACCTGGACAGAAGATGGATCTAAGGCTGAAGAGCTACATGAGCCCCTGCCAACTACGTCCACTCTGAGACAGGAGGAAAAATGTTTTTCTGACACAGAGAGCAGCTGCTCTGCTTCTCAGAGCCACTTGGAAACCCAGCATCAAGCACATCTTATAGCAACAGAAAACCACAGGTTTAGTCAAAAGACAAAGGGCAGTTGTCTTTATAAAACAATCATGTAACTCACAAAATTAATAAAAAGACACTGCCTTTACAAAAAGTTCTCCTGGTGCATGTTAAATGTTTCTTCCAAAAAAAAAAAAAACATTCTATCCATGAATTTTCACTCTTCTACTGTGTCACAGACCAGGAGATTGATTCTGCCTCTTCTCTCTATAGAATGTTTTTCCATACTCCTTAACTTTCTACATTGCCCCAAGGGGCTCAGATCTTGTGTAACCAAGGGGAAAAAAGCTACAGAGTGATTACAGTCCACAACCCTTCAGAGAGAGCAGGTGCAATTCAGTAGTCTCTCACTGGAAAAGGCTGGATGCATAGAGTAATGCATCAGCCAGGGAAGAGAAGCCAGGCTTCTCGTAACAATTCTAAAGTGAGGTGCCAGAAATAATGAGTGAGAGTCAGTGACATGTTTTGTTGTCCATGCGTGTGTGCTCAGTCGCTCAGTCATGTCTGACTCTTTGGACCCCATGGACTATAGCCTGCCAGCCTCCTCTGTCCACAGAATTTTCTAGACAAGAATACTGGAATGGGTTACCATCTCCTACTCAATTCTTGTCCATAGTGAAAGTGAAAGTCGCTCAGTCGTGTTGGACTCTTTGTGATCCCCATGGACTAAGCTACTCACTCCAGTATTCTGGCCTGGAGAATTTCATGGACGGTATAGCCTTTCCCTTCTCCAAGGGTCTTCCCAACCCAGGGATCAAACCCAGGTCTCCTGTATTGCAGGTGGATTCTTTACCAGCTGAGCCATGAGGGAAGCCCAGGAATACTGGAGTGGGTAGCTTATCCCTTCTCCAGTGGATCTTCCCAATCCAGGAACAAACTGAGGTCTCCTGCATTGCAGGTGGATTCTTTACCAACTGAGCTATCAGGGAAGCCATAATTTGTCACCAAAGGCCCAAAAGGATGTCACCAAAAGGATGTCACCCTACCCTTTGAACTCATGGAACTCATTGCTGGCCATCTTCCCCTGAGTTGTTCTACTCCTTGGTATTGACTCGACACAGCAGGTACATTTTTATTACCTCAAGACTTTTTTTTTTTTTTTTTACTCTTTTCTCAGCCTGAATGTTCCTCCCATCGATATCTGCAAGGCTCATTCCCTTTCTTCTGCCAGGCCTCTGTTAAAATGTTATTACCTCTCAGTGAGGCCTTTCTGCTACCCAAATTGCAAAATATTCCACTGCCTAGCCTTGTTTTACTTAACCATGTAATGTTTAAAATTAATATAGATTCATATGTTTCCCAAAATCTATAGATTTCACTCAAAAAGTTGATTTAATACTTGAGAGTTTATTCTTTTCTGAACTGTAAAAAGATTAACAACATTTTAAAAAATTATTGTTTATGCCATAACAACATCCAAAAAAAATTAAAGTACTTTAGAAAACAAGCCACATAGATGGTAAACCTTTACATAAATAAGCATTATTAAAAGTCATAAGGACTAGAGATTCAAATGGTGATTCCCCATTTTACTTATTTTAAATCCTGTGGGTGGGCTCAAACTCCTTGGCAAGAATCAAGAAAAATAACCGTGACAACTGGCTGTCATGCCAATTTACATTTTAGATACTCATGTCAATTTACAAAACTGTTTGCACTAAATATGTACAGTCCATATTCTTCAAGGCTTGGGGTTGCCTTCAATTAAGCAATGGCTTCAAATCAGAATGGGTGACACAAGTAACTCAAAAGAGTTAGCTTGTTTATGCTGATTCACCAAGTCAGTAGGAAGATCAACAATTTCAGAGAATGCTTAGAAAACTCTAAAGTTAAGGCCCATTCCCATAATCTCATTTACTTACCCCACAAACCCTTGCCAGACTCTACCCCCATCATTCTCAAAGATACTAACTGGATCTCAAAACTTACTTACTGTTTACTTCATTTGCATGTGATGTTTTCTTTATAGCCTCATTAACATGGAGAGAGGGCCCATATAACAAGGGTAACAAAGTATATTGCTGCCCCACCTTGTAATAGGGATGAATATATCCGTCTGTATTGGGTCCATTTCTTTGATTTTAACCTTCGCATACTATTGCTATTGCTACAAGTTAAGAATATTGCTTATAGTCTGAAAGTATAAAGGATAGTCCATTCTCAAGGCTTTCACCTTTAAAGGAGTAACACGTTTCCTTTTATATAAAGAGTTGCAGTAGTCATGTATGGATAAGAGAGATGGACCATAAAGAAGGCTGAATGCTCAAGAATTGATACTGTTGAACTGTGGTGTTGGAGAAGACTGTTGAGAGTCCCTTGAACCGTAAGGAAATCAAACCAGTCAATCCTAAAGGAAATCAATCCTGAATATTCATTGGAAGGCTGATGCTGAAGCAGAAGCTTCAATACTTTGGGCACCTGATGCAAAGAGCTGACTCGTTAGAAAAGACCCTGAAGCTGGGAAAGATCGAAGGCAGGAGGAGAAGGGGACAACAGGATGCGATGGTTGGATGGCATCACTGATTCAATGGACATGAGTTTGAGCAAGCTGAAGGAGATGGTTAAGGACAGGGAAGCCTGGTGTGCTGCAGCCCATGGGGTCACAAAGAGCCAGACAAGACTGAGCAACTGAACAACACAGAGTTTCAGAACAGAGAACAGTATTTGTCATCTCCGAGGTTTACAGGAACATCATGACCTTATGAGCCTAGACAGATGCAAGAGCAAAGGGTTCTGATACCAAGAAGTCTGCAATAACCAACTACCTGCCTCCCCTTTTAGTATAAAGGAAGCCTGAATTCTAACTAGGTAAGATGGTTCTTTGGGACATTAGTCCGCCACCTTCCCACTGTGCTGGCTTTCCACATAAAGTCACTATTCTTTGCCCTAACAACTTGTTTCTCACTTTACTGGCCTATCAGAAGGTAAGCACTATGAACTCGGACTCAGTAACAACTTTACTGAATTTCAGCTATAACTGTTTATCTATGCAAGAGTGGGATTTCTTCTTTATCTCATTTCTGCTGCTTACCACATAAACTCTTTCCTGGTTTTAAGGAAAATTTCAGTTCAAAAGTCTTTATGAAGTCCCCTACCCTGAATGATTTACATAGATTTTTTACAAAATAAGATTTGTAATTTTTTGCAGTTTTATCTTTAATCTAAATATAAATATAATCTTATATATAAATTTCTCTATGAACTATCTATTCTTTTTTATTTTTTTCAAGAAATAATTACTGGGTGGCCAAGATAGTACAGTAATAAGACCCTAAGTTAACCTCCTCTCACAAGCACACCAAAATTAACAATATTTACAGAACAATTATTGATGAGACTGACTTGAATATTAGAAAAGATTTTCTACAATCAAAGCTTCAAAAAAGAAGCACAATAAGATGGTAGGAGGGACAAAGATCTGGTATAATTAAGACCTGCACCCCAATATAATCGAGACCCAGTAAAACAGGCAACACATGAACAGGAGGATAAGCGCAATTGCGGAGGTTCTCCTCAAGATGCCAGGAGCCCATACTGGGCTCACCAGCCTGGTGATGTTAAACAGGAAAGACACCTGGCTTTGAAAGCCAGCAGGAACTTTTGTACAGGAGAGCCAGGAGGCTATAAGAAACAGAGGCTCTGTCATTAAAGACTGAAGAGGAAATCTCACACACTCTGAGACCCAGTGCATATGCAGTAATTCATAAGGAACTTGGGTTAGACCCACCTGGTGATCTTAGAGAGCCTTCTGGAGATGTAGGAGGAAACTGGGACTCCCTACGGGGACACAGACCTGGCAACAGCCATTTGGAGGGACTCCTTCTACCATAAGAACACTGCTGCTGGAAGTGACATTTAGGCGTATTCCCTCTAGTCTATCAGTGCAGGGGCTTACCCACCCACCAGCCAGCTGGCACCAGTCTTGGGACTCCCCAGGGCTGAGCAGCCAGTCTTGCTGGGACTCAGCTCTGCTCATCAGCAAGCTGGCAACATCTCTGAGCCCCCTGGGAACTGCTAGTAGCTGCTGTAGGAGCTGGTCCACCCACCACTGGGCCAGCACCAGTTCCAGGACATGCTGGCCCATGTCGCCATCAAACTAGGACTCAGATCTGCTCAGCAGCTGGCTGACTTCCAGCCCTGAACCTTCCAGGTTTTGCAGCCAGATGTACTGGGACCGAGCCTTACCCACCAGAGGGACAGGAACTACCACATGAGATAGGGCCTGACAGCTAACCAGGCAGAAGCCCAGTCTCACTAACCAGTGTGCCCACAGTAGTCAGCCCCACCACAACAGAAAGCCCACACAATCCACATGGGGGCACCCCTAGAGCTCTGGTGACCAGAGTGAATGTGCTCCTGGGCCCCAGAGGCCGTCTGCTACATGAGGCGACTTCTATAAGATCAGAAAATGTAACCAATCTACATAATATATAGAGTTAAAAACAGAATTTTTACAAGAAATAATGAGGTGACAGAAGAATATATTCCAAACAAAGAAACAAGCTAAAATTCCAACAGAACAAAGTTTAATGAAAAAAACTATTTGTTAAAAACTTCAAAGCAATGATAGCAAAATGTTCAACAAACTTGGGAGAAAATGGATGAATATGGTGAGAAGTTCAACAGACAAAAAATGTAAAGAACCAAACAGAGCTGAAGAATACAATAGCCAAAAAAAAAAAAAAATCCACTAGAAGGAATCAATAGGAGATTAGATAATAAAGGAACCAACAGGAGATTAGATAATAAAGGAACCAATAGGAGACTAGATAATATGGAATCAATAGGAGATTAGATAATAAAGGAACCAATAGGAGATTAGATAATATGGAATCAATAGGAGATTAGATAATAAAGGAATCAATAGGAGATTAGATAATATGGAATCAATAGGAGATTAGATAATAAAGGAGTCAATAGGAGATTAGATAATAAAGGAATCAGTAGGAGACTAGATAATAAAGGAATCAATAGGAGATTAGATAATATGGAATCAATAGATTAGATAATAAAGGAATCAATAGGAGATTAGATAATAAAGAAACGAATAAGCAATTTGGAAAATAGAGTAGCAGAAGCCACCCAAGTTGAACAACAAAACAAAGTTCTTTAAAATGAGGAAATTTTTAGGAATTTTCAGCACAACATCAAGCATAAAAATATTTTTGCATTATAGGGATCCCAGAAGGAGAAGAAAAAGAGAGAAAAGAGAAGAGAATTTTTGACGTTCTCTAAAAACTTCTCTAACCAGAGGAAGGAGACAGATATCCAGATGCAGGAAACACAGAGATTCACACCAAGACTCATTGTGATTAAAATGGAAAACATTAAAGATAAAGAGAGAAACTTGAAAGAACTAAGAGAAAAGTAGTTAGTTATCCACAAAGGGATTCCCATAAGACCACCAGTTGTACTTTTCAGCAGAAATTCTGCAGGTTAGAAGGAAGTGGCATGATACAGTTTAAATGATGAAAGGGAAAAAAAATCTACGATCAAGAACACTATACCAGGTAAGGCTATCATTCAGAACTGGAGGAGAGATACAGAGTTTTACAGAGAAGGAAAAGTTAAACAAGTTTAGCACTACTAAATCAGCTTTACAAGTAAATTTTCTAACCAGAAAAGAAAACCACTAGAAATATGAAAACTGTGAAAGGAAACATTTCACTGATAAAGACAAACATACAGGAAGGTAGCATATCAACCAAATACAAAGCTAGAAAGAATGTTAAAAGGCAAATGTAGTAAAATCATCTATATCCACAATAAGTAGTTAAGGGATAAACAAGACAAAAAGATGTAACCTATGATGCCAAACATCACAAAACTGACTGAAAGTTAGGAGAAGGAAATAAGTAATAAAGATCAGAATGGAAATGATGAAATAGACACTTTAAAAAGGAACTATCAACAAAACAAAGATCTGCTTCTTTGAAAAGATAAACAAATTTGATAAACCTTTAGCCAGACGTAAGCAAAATTAGAAATGAAAGCGAAGTTACAACTGACACCACAGAAATACAAAGGATCACCAGAGGCTACTATGGAAAATTGTATGTCAATAAAATGGACAACCTGAGAGAGACTATGAAGTCCTAGAAATTCGCAGCTTCTAAGACTGAAGCATGAAGAAACAGGAGAAAAACAACAAACAAATTACCAGTAATGAAAGCGAATCAATAATCAAAATCTTGCCAAAAACAGAAGTCCAGAATGAGACAACTTCACAGGTGAATTCTACTAAACATTTAAGGAAGAGTTAACACCCATACTTTTCAAACTATTCCAAAACTACTGAAGAGGAAGGCATGCTTCCATATTCATTATATGTGGCCAGCTTCATCCTGACACCACCATCAGGCAAACATACCAATAAAAAGAAAAATCATAGATCAATAACACTGATGAACATAGATGCAAAAATCCTCAACAAAATATTAAGAAACCAAACTCAACAAATGATTCTAAAATGGGTACAGCACCACAAAAGACCCCAAATAACGAAAACATTTAGGAACAAAAACAAAGTGGGAGGTATCCTGATCCCTAACTTCAAAGTATATTACAAAGTTAAAATAATAAAAAATATATATATAGTGTAAGCACAAAAACAGCCAGGTGGACCAATGAAACAGAATAGAAATTTCAGAAGTAAACCTACAGTTATATGGTCAACTGACCAAGAGCCAAGAATATACAATGATAATAAGACAATCTCTTCAATAAATGGTGCTGGGAAAACTGGGCAGCTTAACATGCGAAAGAACAAAACTGGAATACTTTCTCACAGCATATACAAAAATAAACACAAAATGGATTAAAGACCTAAATGTAAATTCTGAGATCATATAACTCCTATAAGAAAACATAGGCAGTACACTTTGATACTAGTCTTAGCAATGTTTTTGTGGATCTGTCTGCTCAGGCAAGAGAAAGAAAACTGAAAATAAACAAATGGGACTACCTTAAAAAAGCTTGTACACAATGAATGAAACCACCAACAAAATGAAAAGGCAGCCTGCTGAACAAAAGAAGATATCTGCAAACAATCTGTATGATAAGGGGTTAATATTTAAAATATACAGGAACTCATAAAACTCAACTTGAAAAAGAAAAAAACTACCAGATTAAAAGAGGACCTGAATGGACATTTTCTCAAAGACACACAGATTGCCTGCAGATACATGAAAACATGCACAAATCACTAATCACCAGGTGAATGTAATCAAAATCACAATGAGATACCACTTCACACCCATAAGAATAGCTATCATCAAAAGACAACAAATAGTAAGTGTTGGTGAGGGTATGGAGAAAGTGAACACTGGCACTGCATCTGGGATTGTATGAAAACCAGTACAGAGTTTCACTAAAATTAGTTCCATTTCTGGACACTTTTTAAAGATACAAACACTGATTTGAAAAGATTTATACACCTCTACAGAGAAGGCAATGGCACCCAACTCCAGTACTCTTGCCTGGAAAATCCCATGGACGGAGGAGCCTGGTGGGCTGCAGTCCATGGGGTCGCTAAGAGTCGGACACGACTGAGCGACTTCACTTTCACTTTTCACTTTCATGCATTGGAGAAGGAAATGGCAGCCCACTCCAGTGTTCTTGCCTAGAGAATCCCAGGGACGGGGAATTCTGGTGGGCTGCCATCTATGGGGTCGCACAGAGTTGGACACGACTGAAGCGACTTAGCAGCAGCAGCAGCAGCACCATTACTAAAACTAAGACAACAGGGATTTTGCAGTTGTGCACTCAATTAAGCATAAGCCCACTACTGCTTAAAACTGAGAGAACAAGTAGTTTGTTATATTACATTGGAAATCATACCATTCAGGAGAGAAAGCACTGTTTTAAAAATGGATTCATCACCTGAGTCATTATACATATGAATTGCAACACATTTCATAGAAATCTTCACCAATAGACTTGCAGAACATGTCCACACCTTTTTCAAAGAGCCATTTGACAAAATACTCTTGCAATTAAGTAACTTTAGCACCAGTTAGTAGCAGAATCATGGATTTGTTTTTTACTTAAATCACAAGTCCTAGACTTTACTGAAATCATGAATTATCATGAGCTTTCAAATATTTCTTCAGTGAAAAACATACATGTTATGCAAATAGACAATGTTTAAATTAACTTAAAATCAGCATCAAATTTAAGCAGAAACTCTTTAAACCTTTTCCAAAGCAAAACAGAAATAATGCCAACTGATTGACATTGTCTCCATGGCTTTAAGGAAAAACCTTCACCCAACTTATTTAATTTTGGCTTCATTCTGAAAGTTTACCATCATCTCTTTTTAGAGAATCACCTCATGCTCTGTGGTTTTCTTTTTTGATCCAGTAAGTCAGTCATAGATCTCCCTTTAGAATTGTCACTCAACAGTCCCTTCAAAGAGACCCCCAAGAGGCCCATAAATTCATCTTGGCATACAAATATATTACTAATCTCCCCACCACAGTTTTTCCTTTAAGAAATTATTTTAAATTTCCCTCCTTCCTTCTGATTAATGCCATATTTGAAAGGAACAAGCCTATTAATTTACAGCCTCTTCTTTGGTTGCTCCTAGCAACCACCTTTAGCCACTTTCTTCCCTTAGAGTCATGCATCCTTTATAACATCAGAAAATTGCACCAAATTTTAATTGGCCTTATTATATTTCCCCAAAATGAAATGAAGAACAATATACAGAGTGAAGAAATAAAACCAGGACTGATAATTTTTTGTCCTCTTTAACCACATAGAAACTAGTTTTTTAAACAGGCTAGTCTATGGGAGATTACTTTGAGCAGTAAGACTGCATTTTGAAAGCAAACTGGCCTTGCTAATAAAATATTCAAGGTTATCCTAGGGACGGGGGAGCCTGGTGGGCTGCCGTCTATGGGATCGCACAGAGTCAGACACGACTGAAGCGACTTAGCAGCAGCAGCAGCATGCAGAGATTACAAACTGCCAATGAGGGATTTAATGGATCTTCAGCATTCTTTCATACTCTTAAAAATCTCTTCTTGCTTCAAAATAGAAATACATCTATACTCAAGAAACACNGGTGGGCTGCCGTCTATGGGATCGCACAGAGTCAGACACGACTGAAGCGACTTAGCAGCAGCAGCAGCATGCAGAGATTACAAACTGCCAATGAGGGATTTAATGGATCTTCAGCATTCTTTCATACTCTTAAAAATCTCTTCTTGCTTCAAAATAGAAATACATCTATACTCAAGAAACACTAATATACAGTCCTCATATTTTAGTGAACAAAATGATCAAAGATTCTTGGAGACAGTATTTGCAGTCTGAGTCTCTTCGCTAGTTCTGAGAACAGTCACTTCTGTTGGAGGTGGGACTGTACTGTTTCAGTTTCAGCTAAATGTTACAACTGTTCAAGGGAGAAGACATCAGGGCTCGGAGAGCAAGATGCACTGCACCCTTTGATCCACTAGTTGGAGAGTTAATGCTTTTTAAAAACAAAGAATTAAAATTATATTTTAGGATCTCATCTTAAAGACTTTTAGAAACTGGACCTAAAATCACGATTATCCCACCCTTATGGCCACAAGTAAACTTTAGGACATTCTTTCCATTTCAGTAAACTGTTGAAGGTTTCTGTCACAGCATTTATCAAACAATACTCTCTAGAGAGAGAGAAACATATCAGCCCAACTCAGCTTTTCTTGTTAGGCTGTGGATCATAAGTCCCTAAGTAAGTACAGCTTAGCTGTCGCATTGTCAGGGGACTCCCACATTCCAATCAGCTGAAGTCCAGAGACGACTCAGACAATCTGGTTAAAACCAAGGCTCCCAGGTCTATCCCTTCAGGGGAACTTTAAACATGAAAGTTCACCTTCTCAGGGCAATGGGTAGAGAAAACGACAAGAAACATGTGTAATACAGCCCATAAGAGCAAAATTGTGAAGTAGTCAAAATGGAGGGTGGATGACATTTGGATTATTCTACCAAGGGTAGAGTCTCAGAAGCAAAAAATGGAGATATTTCATAAATGATATGGACACCTACATAGATACTTAAATTACTAGGTGTCCTAAGACACTTACATTTAGTTAGTGGAAATTTCTTTTTTAATAAAACTTCATATACCTTCCTGATACATTTGAAGGAAACGTACAGTCCTTACCTAAATATACCCCTGGACTTTATCCATTTCTACTTCAAATGGCAATATTGCTAGAAAAATTTATAAAACTAATGCAATAGCATTGGAAACTATCTGTTCCTTGGCAATCATTTTATTAACTTGTTTACTCATATGGGCTAAAACTTTTTCCTTCCTCAAAGTCCAACACTCAACTGTGCTTCCTCACACCTATTGTTTGAGTCCATCTAATCTCACACTTCATCTTGGATCTCTTCTCTCTACCACTTCCTTCCTCTACCCTAGAAGTTTATTAGTTCGACTATTCTAATCTTAAAGCAATATGAAACAACCATAACAAATTAAATGCTCATGAAATATGGGCCCTCCTCCTTATGAAATGACTACTTAAATACTACACAAACAGTGATGTAAATCTTACAAGAAAAGAAAACCAACTAATAGTACCAAGTATATTTTGAATTTTGCAGTTTTACTGACATGTATAAGGATAACAGAATGTGTCATGTCATACGAAGCATAGATTTTTCACACACACACACAAAATCTCATTAAACATGATTTTTTTCTCAGTCTCTTTTCTTTTCCTTATCCTTTATTTTCTTTTACTTTACTGTATTGGTTTTTACTTTACTGTATTGGTTTTGCCATACACTGACATGAATCCACCATGGGTGTACATGAGTTCCCAATCCTGAACCCCCCTCCCACCTCACTCCCCATATCATCTCTCTGGGTCATCCCAGTGCACCAGCCCCAAGCATCCTGTATCCTGTATAGAACCTAGACTGGCGATTCATTTCTTACATGATATTATACATGTTTCAATGCCATTCTCCCAAATTGTCCCACCCTCTCCCTCTCCCACAGAGTCCAAAAGTCTGTTCTACACATCTGTGGCTCTTTTGCTGTCTTGCATACAGGGTTATCATTAACTGGAGCCGATCATACAGAGTGAAGTAAGCCAGAAAGAAAAACACCAATACAGTATACTAACACATATATATGGAATTCAGTCTCTTTTCTTGACCCTGGCCACTACACCTTGCCAGGAAATCCACCAACTAGAAAGAGCTGAGACTAAGCTTTTCCTCTTTCTCCCTAATTTATCTTGCAGAGTAACTTTTTATTCAATATAAAACATAGCCCAGCCAAGCCCCAGCAGCTTTCTCTCAATCTTCTTCTCAGAGAAGTTCTTCCTATCCTACAAAGGTGGTCTTATATGAGCTGCTAAAACGATAGCATGCTCTCATGTCACTATCCAAAACCTTCCTCTGACTCCAGACACCAAAGACCTACTATCATATTTCTCTCCTGCACTGCCCAGTTTCCCCAGAGAATAGAAGACCTCAGCCTCTGATTTTTAACCATGAACTCCTCCTTGTTTCCCATGCCATGAATCTTTTTAGCTCTCAATCGAAACTATTTTCTTGACCTTCATCAAAGATCCCTTAACAACCAAAGCCAATGGGTTTGTCTAATTTTCTTTTTGCGTGTATTTTCTCAGAACCACTAAAAACCTTCTTCTTTGAACTCTTGCCTTGGGGATGTGATCATAAAAGCAGAGCTCATAGTCAAATAATCCCTGGTGCAAATCCAACTTTGCCACTTAAAAAGTGCATGGATGGCCTTATTTAACAACCTCCTTGTTATAAAAGCCTCTTTTTCTGTTCTGGAATTTGGTGATAGTGTTTCATTGGGTTGTTATAAAAAATAAAGTGAGTTAAAGTCACCCATACAGTGACTGAACCTAGTAAGAAGAAAGTCATGCCTCCCAGCACAGTAGACAGGTTTCTCTTTTTCTTTCTCCTGTTCCCTCAGTGACCATTCTTTTAGTCTCTTTTACTGGTGCTGCCTCTTCCCATCTGCTAAATGTGAGCATATGCCAAAGTTAGTTAAGACCTTGGACTTTCCCCTCTTTGTTCTGTCCTCCTCTTCTTTTTCGGTCTGTTAGCCTCTGTCTCTCTCTCTCCCTTTGACCATCGCTCCCTCCCTTTCTGTATGTCTCTTCGTGTTTCTTTATGTACGTGTCTCTCTCTCTATTGCTGTGTATGTCTCTAAAAACTCACCAACTAAATGGCTTTGATATATACAGCCCTACACTTTCTACTGTGCCTGCTTCTTCTCTTAAAATCTCCTATATCTAAAACTGAATTATCTTCTTACCTTTGAAAACAGCTCCTCTTCAGACAAACTTTTCTCTATAAATGTCACCACTGTTCTAGCAAGCAAAATTATTCAGCTACATCCCCAATGACTAGAAGATGAAGTCCACAGTTTTCTGGGTATATCAGGCGGAAGCCCTCTGCCTTTAGCCAGTCTCAGCTGTTCCTCCACTGACTGTCAGAAACATCAAGTGAACGTGCTACACAGCTTTTGCTTTTGTGGGGCCTCTTGTCAGAATAATTTCTGCATTTCCCCCAGCTTTAACTTACGTACCAAGCCCCCTCAAATACTAGACTACCTCTCCCTTGATTCTTCTTCGGTTGCTCCAACTTTCCCCCTGAATGACTGCACTGAATATTGTTGATACCACCCTTTTGCACCTCATCTGAATTTCTTTACAGTTTGGTAAAGGAAAAGAGAGACAATGCTAGCAAACAAGAAAAAATGAAATATTTATGAAGTCTCTCTTATATCTTAGTCACTGGGCTAGGAGTTTTCACTAATCCTCTCGATAATCCTAAAAAGTAGACACCATTGTTGTATGTGTAATTGTTCCAGGGCTAGGAGCCTTCATATTTGTCATAATTGGAATTCATTTGATGATACTTACTTTCTCATGTTTCAAATCCCCAAGTTACTTGGGATAGTCCTTGCTATAATGTGTCATAACAGAATTATATAGCAACGTATAAGCTATTCTCACTATGTTCTTCTTATTTAGGCTGTCACCATTTAGCCGAGTGAGAGGATGGGTCTGTAACTTTAGTCCATAAAGCTGTCACTACGATCCTCATGGACAATTTACAGTGACATGCCCATAGGCATGTCAAGAAGAAATACACATAAATGTCATAGTCAAATGCTTGGTGGCAATTTATTCTGCTCTTTCTGTTGCTGTAATTTTAATGAGCACACTGCAAGTTCTTATGTGGGGCATGCAATCCATTAGAGAAGGTTGCTGTACACACTGTGTAGGTACTTGCCTGTCACAGAGTGATTTGCTGACAACACGAAAAATATGCCTTATTTCTTCAATGTGACAAGAGACAAAATGGTGCAAACTTTTGTAAATGACTTACAAAATGTTGCCATGACTCATTTGAACTCTTTTTTTTTTTTTTTAAGTAAGGACCTCCCCAAACGGAAAGAGCAAGGTTATCACGTGTTTCTGAACTATTGAAGCACATTTGCTAGCACAAAGATTGGCAGAATTGTTGCAAACGATGAGCTTCTCTCCTCAGAATAATGGGGACTCTGGGAAAAAATGTGATACATAACTCTTTCACAGCTTTGTGTATGTTTTATCTTTATCTTAAAGAGATTTTGATAAAGTGATAAGAAGGTGGGTATCAATAAGCCATTTCCTTATAAATGTATCTGTTATTCTAATTTCTTTCTAAATTGAAGCACATTTGCTAGCACAAAGATTGGCAGAATTGTTGCAAACGATGAGCTTCTCTCCTCAGAATAATGGGGACTCTGGGAAAAAATGTGATACATAACTCTTTCACAGCTTTGTGTATGTTTTATCTTTATCTTAAAGAGATTTTGATAAAGTGATAAGAAGGTGGGTATCAATAAGCCATTTCCTTATAAATGTATCTGTTATTCTAATTTCTTTCTAAACTGTGGATGCTCTGAATAAGTTGAAATACATTATTTCCTTCTTTAGTTCATACAATGATTTCTCTGATCTGCAAAACTGACAAAAGAGAACGTACAAAATACATTGACAACACAGCGAACCAAGAAAAGCTGAAGGAAAGATCTAAAAGCTGAATGCACATGACTCTACACAGCTTCACATCCACAACTGCAGTTTACTGCAATAACTGTATGTACATTACAGAAACCAATCCCCTGCCAAACAAGGAACACTTTTTAGAATGAATGTAGCTATGTGGATTTTTTTTAAATCACCATGACAACTTTTACTCCTTCAGTATATGAATTTGCCAACTCCTTGAAACAATGTAAAGGAAGAAGTATTCTGAAAATAAGAGCCAGTTCTTGGTTCATCTTTAAATGGATAGTGGAGAAAAATATGAAAACCCAAGAAAGTGATTACATTAGTATTCACAGCATAGAAAAACTGATTCAGGTAAGATTACCTACCAGTGCCTTCCTGGGTAACACCTGGTGAAATACCTTTCTGTTGTGATTATAGAAGATCATGTTCAGTGAGAAAAATATAGGTTTCAGATTTTGTCATACTGATTTGACTATCTCTTGTTGTATAAGTGAGCTTTCATTTTTGACTAGAGGCTGCTGAGATTCTTAGTGAATGTATTATTTTGAGCAAGTTAAAATTGTCCAGTAAATGATGTCACAAGTATGATGACTGTTCTAGAAAAGAACACCTCTATTTCCTACATCTTTATATTGTTGGTTTTCTCCAAATTAAATATTGAATCAAAATAAACGATGGAACACAGCTGCTCTCAAATAGCTTATTATCAACACAACTGGAATAAAATAAATGTTTCAGCAATGATTTATTTTTATATAGAACAACCTTGGTTAAACAAAATTGGAAAAACTGGTGCAATCCTGACATTATGAATTGAAGTCTATAAAAG
Organism: Oreotragus oreotragus; assembly: GCA_006410675.1. Classification (NCBI taxonomy): domain Eukaryota; kingdom Metazoa; phylum Chordata; class Mammalia; order Artiodactyla; family Bovidae; genus Oreotragus; species Oreotragus oreotragus. The sequence continues at coordinate 127,203 of SJYX01022231.1, forward strand.
CATTATTTAGATCAGATTCAGTCACTACTGCTTAAAACACTGACACCATTTAATGTAAAACAAATCAGCTTCATGCAAGCTTTGTTATTCATTTTATCTTGATATATATTTTATAATTTTATTTCTAGATAAACAAACCAAGAAACATAGAGAAGTTTATGGATTCCCCTGCAATCACACAGCTCATCAATGGCAGAGTTTGGCCCAGAGTCTAGATCTCTAAACACTCTGAAGAGTGTTCTTCAGGTTGCCCTCAATAATTTAAAATGCACTTGTATTTTTTTGACAAATATTCAGTTTTCTAATCTATTAGCTGGCCATGTATATTTTATCTTTTTACCCAAAACACATAATCATAGTTTTGACTTTTTAACAGACTTTTTTAAAAGATTTTTTTATGTGGATCATTTTTTAAAAATTTATTTTGAATGGAGGATAATCGCTTTACATATTGTGTTGGTTTCTGCCATACATCATCCAGATGGCTAATAAACACACAAAAAGATGCTCAACATCATTCATTATTCAGCTCCATCACTCAGTTGTGTCCGACTCTTTGCGACCCCATGAATCGCAGCACGCCAGGCCTCCCTGTCCATCACCAACTCCCGGAGTTCACTCAGACTCACATCCATTGAGTCAGTGATGCCATCCAGCCATCTCATCCTGTCATCCCCTTCTCCAAGACATGAAATCGAAACTACATTGAGGTATCATCTTACACGGATCAGAATGACTATCATCAAAAAAATCTATAAACAATAAATGCTGGAAAGGGTGTGGAGAAAAGGAATCCTCTTGCACTGTTGGTGGAAATGTAAATTGATCGAGCCACTATGGACAACTGTATGGAGATTTCTTAAAAAGCTAGGAATAGAACTACCATATGACCCACAATCCCACCACTGGGTACATTCCCTGAGAAAACCGTAATTGAAAGAGACACACATAACCCAATGTTCATTGCAGGACTATTTACAATAGCAAGGACATCAAGCAACCTAGATACCCACTGACAGATGAATGGATAAGGAAGGTGTGGCACATATGTGGATCATTTTTAAAGTCTTTACTGAGTTGTTACAATATTGTTTCTGTTTTATGTTTTGGTTTCTTGGTCATGAGGCATGTGGGATCTCCTCTCTCCAACCTGGGACTGAGCCTGCAGCCCTGCACTGGAAGGTGAGGTCTTAACCACTGGGCCACTAGGGAAGTCCTGGCACAGACTTTATGGCCAATCTTCTCCCAGAACCTCTGTGACATTATCTGACACCATATGCTGATTTAGAGAAGAACATCTTGTACTTTCTTTCAAGATATGAGTGTTGTACACACAAGCAATTTGTGTCCGGGGAGTTCACATAGCATTCTTTGATAGCCCCTTGTTAACTCCTGAAATGACTTATTCCCTGTCTGGTCTGTCATTATCTTGTGTATTTGCATATTATTTGCCTCCCACTAGAAGTTCCTTAAGAGAAAGATTTATATTTGTCTTATTTAGGCATGAATCTCCAGAACTGCAGCAGGACTGTAGCTGGCACATAGTAGGTGACCGAGATACTTTTTGTTGAATAAGTGATTCACTCAGAAAACACCCTTACCAACTTGGTAATTTAGACATGTAGCTTACATTTCTAATGGAGTCAGGGGTCACATAATACAGCAACCACATTTGATTTATCACTTCAAAGTAATATACGAATTTTTAAGCTGTATAAAAGAAAGAAGCATTATTTAAAGCAATGTCTTTCTATATTCCTAGGCACAGGCTCTCTCTGGCTTTCCCTTGGAGAGTCTCATAGTCATGAGACTTGCTTTGATTAAGCTGTGGCATCCATTGCTCCACCCTACACAAGGCACCTGCTCGTGTCTGCTCTGTGTAACAGCTCATGCCAACCTTGAGAGGAATTCAAGCCTCACTCCATGAAAGTGAAGTGAAAGTGAAAGTTGCTTAGTCGTGTCTGACTCTTTGCGACCCCAAGGACTATATAGTCCATGGAATTCTCCAGGCCAGAATACTGTAGTGGGTAGCTTTTTCCTTCTCCAGGGGATCTTCCCACCTCAGGGATCAAACCCAGGTCCCCCACATTGCAGGCAGATTCTTTACCTGCTTAGCCACAAGGGAAATCCAAGCTTTATTCCATACTTGACTCATTAAGCCTTAGGTGACCCAAACAAGGCTTCTATTTCTCAATCCTTGAAATCACAACATAGGCTCCATTTATAGCTTCGCTTTCTGAAGGCAGTTTTCCCCAAACTTCAAATTTGTGGCTTCCTTCTTGTCTTTGATTCCTGGTTTAAGGGATTTGGAAAGGTAATATGTGTTGAGCATAGAGTCTGAACCAGACTCCCTGGTTTAAATTGTGAGACTCCATCACGTATAGCTATGGAAATGTGAGCAAGTTACAAAACCTCTCGGTAGCTCAGTTTCTTGGTTTTCAAAACTAGGATAATAATACAACTTGTCCCAGAAAGTTATTATGAAGACGTGAGATTATGTAAAATACATGTGCTATGTATATTTATAGTTATGCTTATTCATACATATACATCCCTTAGTGCCTGACTCAAGTGTTAGCTGCTGTTATCAGGTTGAATGGACAACATATTTGTTCATTTTTTTCTCCTGTGTCATACACTTTTCTACAGATGTCTTTTAAGTATAAATTTATGTTAAAATACAAAAGAGACAATCAAGCTCAAGGTCCTGCTATCTGCTAAAGTTGCCACACATACATTTTTATAAGCTGTATTCTAACACCCACAACTGCTTAAAATTTCAAAATATTTCCAATTCTCTGTTCAAGTAAGTGTAATTAAAACTTTAAATATTTAATCTCTAGAAGGAAAAGAGATCAAAATTTAAGGTAAAATGNAGATACTTTTTGTTGAATAAGTGATTCACTCAGAAAACACCCTTACCAACTTGGTAATTTAGACATGTAGCTTACATTTCTAATGGAGTCAGGGGTCACATAATACAGCAACCACATTTGATTTATCACTTCAAAGTAATATACGAATTTTTAAGCTGTATAAAAGAAAGAAGCATTATTTAAAGCAATGTCTTTCTATATTCCTAGGCACAGGCTCTCTCTGGCTTTCCCTTGGAGAGTCTCATAGTCATGAGACTTGCTTTGATTAAGCTGTGGCATCCATTGCTCCACCCTACACAAGGCACCTGCTCGTGTCTGCTCTGTGTAACAGCTCATGCCAACCTTGAGAGGAATTCAAGCCTCACTCCATGAAAGTGAAGTGAAAGTGAAAGTTGCTTAGTCGTGTCTGACTCTTTGCGACCCCAAGGACTATATAGTCCATGGAATTCTCCAGGCCAGAATACTGTAGTGGGTAGCTTTTTCCTTCTCCAGGGGATCTTCCCACCTCAGGGATCAAACCCAGGTCTCCCACATTGCAGGCAGATTCTTTACCTGCTTAGCCACAAGGGAAATCCAAGCTTTATTCCATACTTGACTCATTAAGCCTTAGGTGACCCAAACAAGGCTTCTATTTCTCAATCCTTGAAATCACAACATAGGCTCCATTTATAGCTTCGCTTTCTGAAGGCAGTTTTCCCCAAACTTCAAATTTGTGGCTTCCTTCTTGTCTTTGATTCCTGGTTTAAGGGATTTGGAAAGGTAATATGTGTTGAGCATAGAGTCTGAACCAGACTCCCTGGTTTAAATTGTGAGACTCCATCACGTATAGCTATGGAAATGTGAGCAAGTTACAAAACCTCTCGGTAGCTCAGTTTCTTGGTTTTCAAAACTAGGATAATAATACAACTTGTCCCAGAAAGTTATTATGAAGACGTGAGATTATGTAAAATACATGTGCTATGTATATTTATAGTTATGCTTATTCATACATATACATCCCTTAGTGCCTGACTCAAGTGTTAGCTGCTGTTATCAGGTTGAATGGACAACATATTTGTTCATTTTTTTCTCCTGTGTCATACACTTTTCTACAGATGTCTTTTAAGTATAAATTTATGTTAAAATACAAAAGAGACAATCAAGCTCAAGGTCCTGCTATCTGCTAAAGTTGCCACACATACATTTTTATAAGCTGTATTCTAACACCCACAACTGCTTAAAATTTCAAAATATTTCCAATTCTCTGTTCAAGTAAGTGTAATTAAAACTTTAAATATTTAATCTCTAGAAGGAAAAGAGATCAAAATTTAAGGTAAAATGATAGTTTGACAAATGATAGACTTTGTGTTGGAAACACCTTTCCCAACATGGTATAAACAGGTAGTTTGAGAACTGAGTTTAAAAAGGGGTAGCAATAGCCTCATTCCCTGATTCTGGAAAGAAAATTAGTGGGACATTTAAAAAATAATTTTTAATGTATTTTTAAATGCTCACATATATGTTTTCATGTATGCATCTATAATTCCATTTCTTACAACTTATCCTAAAATCAGTGCATGCGTGTTCAATTGTGTCCAATTATTTGCAACCCAATGGACTATAGCCAGCCAGGTTCCTCTGTCCATGGAATTTCCAGGCAAGAATGCTGCAGTGGGTTACCATTTCCTCTCCCAAAGGATTACCAATCCAGGGATGGAACCCGCGTTTCTGGCATCTCCTGTATTGACAGACAGATTCTTTACCAACCATGCCACCTGTAAATCATGACTGCTACTAATTTAGATTCTGATTTTGTTTTAAAAAATAAAAAGCTGGAAACAAGCTGCCAACAAAAGAATGTCACTTGTCATGTGGTTCTAAACGAAGTAAGTCATTAGCTACTGTAGTTGCTGACCTTCAACACACACTGAAAGCAGTTTCAGGGTAGTGATCAGGAATAAAGCATTTTGTGCTCTGGGAAAACTGGCAGAACAGGTCTTCAGATAGTTTTCAGGAGAAAATTTTTAGGAACCTGATTCTTGTACCTTCCCATACTTAGAGAAGCACTGAAATCATTAACTAAGGTATCTATTACTCATAACTAGCAGCAATCTTCTCCTGGCATGTGTCATGGTTACACATGCCCCCTTCACCAAAATCCCATGCACACTGACCTCACCCCTACTTCTTCTGAACAATTTCCCGGTGCTCTGAGAGGCCGTCTGCTGGGCTACAGTCCTGACCAAGACACTGAATAGACCTCACTCACAGCTTTTATACTGTGTGTTTTCTTTCAGTCAACAAAGCTAAAAGTATAATAATAGGTTATATACTTTTTGATTAAATGTGTGATAAATCATTATTTAATAACTGAATTGCATAAAATATTTAAAATGTGAAAATGGTAACATAATGAAAAAAAACAGGATCAAGATATATAGTGGGACAAAATTTTTGTTCAAAGAGCATGTGTATTAATATATAATTTATTTAAAATACATTTATATAAGCACTCAATATCCAGGTGGTTCTAGTAGTAAAGAATACATCTGCCAATGCAGGAGACATAGAGACATGGTTTCAATCCCTGAGTCAGAAAGATCCCCTGGAGGAGAGGGCTGCAACCCACTCCAGGATTTTTGCCTAGAGAATCGCATGAGCAGAGGACCCTGGCAGACTACAGCCCATAGGGTCACAAAGAACTGGACACGACCGAAGCAACAGAGCCCACACACACACGATTTATTTCAGACACTGTTCTAAACACTTTATAGATATTAACTAATTTACGATTCATATCTACCCTATAAGAACGTTGTTATTATTGTTACCACTTTACAAATGAGGACTATCAGACCCAGAGAGGTTAGCAAAGCCCCCGCATCACACAGTTAGTAAGTGGACATGCCACTAGTTGAACTCAAGGGTTCTGCTCCAGTGTCCATACTCTTTTCACTAAACTTTTTTTCCTAAGACTGATTTTTGACTATCCAAATTTAAAATTTTTCTACACTGAATTTCTGTTATTTGTAGAAAACTGTTCTCAACAGCTAAATGTTTATTCTTTCCCAAAGTGTGCATTTATTTTCATGAAAAAAAAAAAAGATGTCATAGATGTAAATAATCAGTAGAGATTTTAAAAGTTTTTATTTTTTAATCATGCATCTAATTTTAATCTTTCTGTCTTTACTTAACAAAATAAGCTTCCTGCTCACTTTGTAAATTAGTCTGTATCATAGATTTATACTTGCCTTCATCTAAGTTGTTTTCCATGTTAACTGTATGAATTTAAACCACACCATTGTCTACCTATTATAAATAGAGTAATAAATACATTACCAAACCAGGTTTGATTTTCCTGATATGCAGCAGGCCAAATGGCTGAGATGCCAAGGTTTCCAGCAAAGAAAGGGTTTATTCACAAGACAGTCAAGCCAGGAGGGAGGAGAACAAGCCTCAGATCTGCCTCCCTGAAAGCAAGGGGCTCGGGGTATTTATGGGATAAAGAATAAAGACATAGGTCTAAAGTGTGGGGAATGTGGGAAGTCTGGGGAAAAGTGACTGGAAACAGGTGTAATAACTGTCATCCTGTGTGGGTGTAGCTAAGTGACAGGTCTCTACATGTTCAAATAAGGAGGTGCTTACTAGCAAGATCTGAGGGTGGAGTTTTCAGCCCCCTGACTTCTAAGGTCACTGAGCAGACACTCACCCATGCCCATCTGGAGGGTCAAAGATCCTATCTAGTCTTTACCAACTCAGTTCAAACTAGACAAAGCTGACTCCAAGTTGCTTGAAAACAATTCAGGTAAACATCTTATTATGTAGGTGACGTGCCATTTTGAGGACATGCAAGTCTTTTGTAGCAACAATTAAAACAACATTGATTAGTGAAGGCAGATGAAATGGATTTGATTAATGATCACTATCAGTTTTACATGTGGCTCTCTGCTATATATCTAAGTAGAGTTCACACAGGTTAGCTTATGGTGTGGCTGGTCTACAGACTATGCTGGTATTTGGGGGCATACAGACTAGGACAGGTCTACCTCAACAATCTTATTGTTATCTAAAATATCATTCATCACACAGCCTAACTCATAAGCCTAAAATCTAACAGAACTTTGTACTCTAAGTGATAACAGGTACTTTTGATCTTTAAACATTTCTTGCAAAGAATTCCAGTTTCTAAATTATGACATCTTTTTTGAAAGATGACATATGGTTTTTAAGATAACTTCTCCATGCAGCTTTCACAATTATTATAACCAACCCTCTGATACAGTTCAGTTGAATTTCAAAACTGATTGTTAAAATCTAACAGAACTTTGTACTCTAAGTGATAACAGGCACTTTTGATCTTTAAACATTTCTTGCAAAGAATTCCAGTTTCTAAATTATGACATCTTTTTTGAAAGATGACATATGGTTTTTAAGATAACTTCTCCATGCAGCTTTCACAATTATTATAACCAACCCTCTGATACAGTTCAGTTGAATTTCAAAACTGATTGTTCATATATTCAGGGAGATTTGCAAGAAAATCAATTTTCAGATTATGGAAAAGGGCAGCCTTTTGAGAAGTCTCAATATGACCCCAAGGCGTTCTTCAGAGTCAAAGCAGTTTAGTTCCCTCAGACATGTTTGAAAATTCACAAATTACTAGATAAAATTATTCCTTTCTAATCCTTGATTAAGATTTACAGGCACATAGATTCTTTCTAAATACAAACCTTTCAAAATAATAAAATATTCTCCTCAGTATATGCTTTGGTACCCAGGAATCTCTGTTCAAACTGGTTCAGCAAAGGCAGAACCTTCATGGTGTTCACAGCAAACAGTATAGACATGTCACTAGTTATCAAGGACATCATTTTTCAGCAAGTGCTACGATCTGAAGCATTCTTCTCACTCATGATTACAAGATTCCAAGAACATTTAAAGTGGTCTCACCCAAATGTAAAGGTCACACTTCTGTATGAACTAACATTTACATCAGCACAGTTTTGTTGCGCTTTCACTGTCAACAGAATGTAAAATGGGATTCTTCCTGTCTCACTTTTGGTTGGGGCTTTAAACAACAGGCAGTGATCACTCCCAAATTTCAAGGTGATGGTGTAATTTAAAAAAAAAAAAACAAAAAAAAAACTGATCTTTGTCCCAGGCTCTAGACACAAAACTTCAAAAATCTTTGGGTTTCCTAAGTCTCTTGTTTCTCATACAAGCCACTCTAGACTGTATGAAGTTTACGCTAGCAAAGTGACCCATGGTGGTGGAAGAGAGGGGGTAGGGCCAGGTAGCTTCTGGATGGAAAGGCTAGTGGCCAGAGAAACCAACCACAGGATTAGAGGGCTAGAACTTTCAACCATACCCCACAACCTCCAGGGAGGGGAAGAGGACTAGAAATTTAGTTCAATAGCATTGCCAATGAATTAATCATATCAATGAAATAAAACCCAGATTACAGCTCTCAACACTGAGGATTGGCAATCTTGGTGAACATACTGATGTGTTCTGTAGGTACGTGCCTGGAGAGGGCCTGGAAGCTCTGTGCTCATGAGCCTTCTAGAACTTGCTACTCTAAGTATTAAGTTATCTGACTGCTCATTTGTATCCTTTATAATTATAGCACCTTCCTGAGTTCGGGGTCATTCTAATGGATTTTCAAACCTGAAGGGGGAGTGTTGAAATTCCTGAATTTGTAACCAAATTGGACAGAAGTGCAGACAGCACTGGAATGGAGGACTTGCAGTTAGCATTTTAAATGAAAACACTCATGTGGAACTCAGACCCTTAAGTTGTAGGGTCTGTGCTAACTAGGATAGTTAGTAATTAAATTAAATTGTAGGATGCCCATTTAGTGTTAGAGACCACTAAAGGAACCTTACAAAGGAGGTGATCAAAAATCTCTTCACAATCCATAACTGGATATCCACATCTAAGGCAGGAGAGACAGAGATGAGAGGCTGCAAATTACAAGAGCTCTTTGTATTCCTTGGGATCAGGGAGTGATGTTCTTGAATGTTAAGCCCTGGGAAAATAGAATCAGAGAGATTCATACCTGTCTTCCAGAACTAAGACGATACACACAGTCTACACCTGAGAAATCTAACAAGGAAGAGACTCTGGCTACCTGACCCAACAGCCTCGCTGAGAGTTCTCCTTGCACTGAGGATAGACCGCAGCTGCAGAATGATCTAAGCTAAAGGGTTGGTAACTCTTTGCCCTGGGTCAGATAAAGGACATACTTCAGAGGGCCGACAAGAGTTGTCTTAGATTCTAGCCAAGAAAAACATCTATTTCTGCTTTATTGACAATGCCAAAGCCTTTGACTGTGTGGATCACAATAAACTGTGGAAAATTCTGAGGGAGATGGGAATACCAGACCACCTAACCTGCCTCTTGAGAAATCTGTATGCAGGTCAGGAAGCAACAGTTAGAAACAGTTAGAACTGGATGTGGAACAACAGACTNGGACATGACTGAGCGACTGAACTGAACTGAAGAAGGTCCCTGAGACAGAACGGAGAGACCAGAAGTGTCTGGGAAATGAAGGTGGAATCAGAATTGATAGAAAGAGAAAGCCACATCAAGGGAACTATAAGGGAGAAATTCCCAACAATGCTGCATCAGGGTCTTCAAGGAACCACAGAGCACCCACGACCCCTCAGAGGGTGCCAACAGAGCTTGCCATGACAGTCAGAGTCAAGCATGACTTTCCTCCTTCTCTGCCCTTCCTGTGTTGTGGAGCCAGAGGCGGCTAAGAAAATTGGGAAAAGAAATCAGAGTGCTAGGTGATGAAATAAAGAGGCCAGCCACTGCCTGTTTCCCACAGTCAGCCTGAAGCAACCCGAGTCAAAAGGAAAGAGGCTTCCACTGAGCACACTGGGAGCTCTGATTATTGCCCCAACCCAATGAGCCTGCTTCAAGGAGGACTAAAAGTAGCCTAATGAATTTATTTTTTAAAAGATGAAGGGAAAGTCGTGCGATATGTGCTGTTTCATCACAAAGGATTGGAAAGGGTGAACAAATCCCATAGAACCTTGCCCCCAAAATGCCTCAAACATATTGAAGGAAATGAATCATTCAATGATATAAATGTCTTCCTATAACTTTACCAGCACTGCTAATATGCACCGTTTTATTATGTGCCACACACATTTTATCTACACGATAACTCTATGAACTATGGGTATATTATTTTCACCTTTATATTTGATAAGGAAACTGAAACTTGGAAAAGTGAAATAACTTACCAGTATTCCATATCTACTTAGGGGTAGAGCTGGTATCAGAATCCAGATCATTTTGACTGCAGTGATGGTGCCATTCATTAATGTTTCACATTAGCTTGCCAACTGAATGCCAATTTTTAAAAACATATTGATGAAGCAGATAATGATGATTAAGTCCATATGATTTCTTTTAAAGTTGCTACTACATATTCAGGTTAGTTGCTTCTCTATTAACTTGAATAAGTGGTAAGCATGTGGGACATGGCAATTCAGGGACTAATGCCCCCACATTATCCCCCAACTCACCAGGGCTCCCATTCACCCAGTCATTAGTTACCATTTTATGGATTTTAGCTTCTTTATCAAGATGATATGATTTCTATTGTCAAGTAACTTGATTATAGAAAATCTAAACATCATAGATGTTCCTAAGTGGCTACCTGATTTTCCACTTGACAGGAAGGGAAATATGCAGCGAAAGAATACATAATGCTCAAATTTCCTCTTTCAACATTAGTTCTCCCAGGGTCCAGTTTAACAATAATTTTTAATTATTATACCTCCAGGCTTCCAGTTTATTATTCATTTATTCCTGAGAAATGAAAAGAGGTTTGACATTCCTTGCATATTTGCATATATATATATAACATGGCTTTTGCTACTGTTGTTCATTAGAATAAATGTGGATATTACCTGTTATTATCATCATCATTGTTATTATCCTCCCTCTAGCATCAAATTGCTATAGCTACTGTTAGCTGGGGGGAGGGTTTGCAATACCTCTGACACAGGGTTTATCATATTTCAAAACTGCAAGTTTCCCTCAGGACATCAAGGGCATCTATGTGTGTGTGTGTGTACGTGCATTTCCTTCACCATTTCGGATCTCCCCACCCTGAACTTTATATGCAGTCTGCGACACACTTGGGAATCCTTTAACTCCACAGTATGTAACACATAAAAGGATTATTATTGTTATCTTCAATTATCTCAAATCCCAAGGATTGTAATAAATAAAAGCTCAGGAATAATGAAATAATAAATTTTCATTTAGAAGTAGGAGCAATCTGAATATCTTTAATACATGCCATCACTCTCACTCCTAAACTTCCCAGAACATGGGTGATATTGCCCTTGAATGTCCTCAGGGCTGTCAGTAAGATTAAATCTTCACTCTTTACTGATGTAAATTCTTAACTCAAAGGAATATAAGACATCCTTTGTGAAACAAAAGGTGACAGATAAAAATGGTTTAAGGAATTACTCTTTATAACTATATTATTAAGCAGCAGATCTCTGAAGGGTTCTCTTACCAGACTCAAAGTTCCTTGAGATAATGTACCTAGCAAGCACAATGCCTCAAAATAGGCTTGTGCCATCAATATTAGATTTTTAAAAGATTTTTAAAGGAGAGGCACAAACAAATCCAGAGAGATGGGGACAAAGTGCTGGCAGAGACAGTCAGGAAAGAGGTTAATCTACGTATCACCTTTTCAGTACCTAAAGCCAGCAAGGTAGACTGACCTGCTTTAAGCTCTCACTGCTTTAGCTGCCCTTTGGAAAGCCCCATCCAGCAAGCAAAGGCTGTGGTCTGTTTCCCCACCTCCCCAGCAGCTCTGTCCCCTGCTGGGTTCCTAGCTTTCCAGTGCCCCACCCCAACCTCCACAACTCTTCACTCCAACTCCACACCTTACCTCCCTTCATTCTGCAGTAGAACTGTGAATTAATGATTGCTTTGACCTACCTGTCCCTCTATCCCTCTAGCTGATCAAATATTGACTCCAGTTAACTTTTTTGTAAAACCTGCCAAATAAAGCTTTATTATTCACTGAGCATTGATCATCATTTGCTCTGGAATGTTTTTTATTTACAAGGTGACAAAAATCAAAAGTTAATATTTTTGCCTTTCATTTGATATGAGGGTACAAATGATTATACTCTCACATTTCTTAAATGGTATAACTATATTTAAAATAAATTGTGTTTCAGTTTTCTTTATGTTTCCCATAGTTTTAATTGTGATTTATAATATATAATTATTGAAAATGTTTTGATTAGTCCTTAAAAATATAAAAATGTCAAGTATACTCTTTCTAATCTGAGTCCCACAATAATACTTTGCAAAACTGTAATCATTTATTTATTATTTAATTCTTCAAATTATACCTGAATGTGTGTTGTGGGTAAACATTATTTTTACAAGCAATGTGAAATTTTTGATGAATAATTTTGTAAAGTAATTTTTAAGGCCATTATTTTATGCATGAATACATATACATTTGTCTATTGGTACTCACACATAACTTCTCACAAGCAAAAAAATAAAGACATGGATAGGGCCTAACATGGGGATTCTCCAACTACCATTAAAATTAGGATGGCATTATCCACTGTTTAATATACATTTTTTAATACTGTCCATTCAAATATCAGTACTGTGCCAAGAGCTTTAAAGAATATAAAAGCAAACATCATTACATCATTAAACATCACTCCTATGAAATGCTGATTTCTTATAATACTATTTATTTTGGAAAGCGTTATTTTTTTTTTCAGAAAAAAAAAACACTCCAAATGGTTTGTATTTATGTTTCCTATGCTTTGAATGTTAATATGCTTGCAGCCATTAACAGCTAGTGTGGACAAATACACTTTGCATGGTTTTGGCCAACTGGTATTTACCATGTTAAAAATTTTCTTANTGTATTTATGTTTCCTATGCTTTGAATGTTAATATGCTTGCAGCCATTAACAGCTAGTGTGGACAAATACACTTTGCATGGTTTTGGCCAACTGGTATTTACCATGTTAAAAATTTTCTTAACCAATGAGCACACTACCTTGCCAGGAGTAGAAGATGCTTTGAAACCCTTATTGTTCATTTAACTGTGACCTCTATTTTTGCCCTGTATTTTATGCTATGAAAACAGTTTTAATCTGTAACAGCAGGAAAGAAAAAAAAATTTGCAAGTGACAATATACACCAAAATTTGTCAGATTCTTCTATAGATGTTGTGTAAGTGTATAGGAATATGTATACCCTTTAATGTATACAGAAGAGAAAGAGGAATACCACTAACACTAAGAGAAAAAAAATCTTTATACAAACTCTTCCAGAGAACAGGTGAAAAGGGAACTTTTCTCTACTTATTTTAGGTCAGCATAATGCTGATATTAAATTCTGATAAGAAATTGATGCAAAAGGAAAATCAGAAGTCAGTTTCACCTTTGGACTAAAATGCAAATATTCTAAAACAAAGTATCAGTCAACTATACCCAGTAATGGTACACTTTGATCAATTTAGAATTTTTCCCTGAAAGCCTAGCACTTTGGGTTTT
>SJYX01022233.1:10471-38767 GCA_006410675.1 Oreotragus oreotragus
AAAGAAAGAGGAGCCAAGAAAGAGGGGAAAGAAAGGATTAAGGGAAAGCAAGATGGCAGAAACCTGTCCCTAGCCTTGAATCCAATGTTAATTCCAAACCATAACTTGGTACTATCTGGTTACTCCCGTCTAAGAGCAAATTTTCAACTACACACTGATACTATTCCAAACCCATGAGAGGCAACAGCATAACAAATATCTCTCAGGAAGACCTGGGTTTAAACCCAAATTCTACCAACTAGCTCAGCCGAGAGATCCTGGATAAGTTACTTAAGTCCTTCTGAATCTCTACTTGCTTTTCTCTCAAAACACAGCAGGTCCCAAATAATACAAATCTGTAACATGGCTAAAATGTTATTAATAGTACTGACCCCGATTCCAGAGCTGTAAAGGTAAATCCACTACAATTAAAGGCAGTCATTATAAATAACTAGGTGATTTAGAAGGTATCAGTGACAGATGACCATACCTGAGGGGTTTGCTTGAGGATGTAGGATGTGTACGTCAGATGCTGGGATATTCCTCCAGGGCCAGCAGGGTTCTGGGCTCCACTGGTCCCGCCTGTTCCTCCACTGCTGCCGCCGCCTCCCCCACCACTACTGCTGCCGCCAGCGTTGCCGCCAGCTGAGCCAGACTGGAGGTCTGAAAATGCAGCGAATGACAGCATAGTCCTAAGAATACTAAGAGGAGCCGTAACAGAGAAAACAGATGGGCCCAGAGCAATGTTGTCACGATGGCTGCATGCCTCCCCTTTCCTTCGTTCCTCCTTTTTTGGTGACTTCTGTGACAAGAGTGAGAATTTCTGGGTGCAGAAGATGGAAATATATTTACTTCTGACTGAACTGAGGTCAACTAGTTCAGCTCTGAGTACTGAAATGAAGAATTTCTCTTTGCAGGTGTTCTGGCTTAGCTGTGGGAGGTTGAGTTGGATACATTTTCTAACCAAGTGTTTTTAATCAACAACTAAAGTGCTCAGAGAAGAGCTCCCAAACTTTTTGGCATCTGATTCAATTTCAGTGAAACTGCTGAAATTCAGTGTAATTTTACAGTATTCTCTCTTTTCCATCTCACCCTGCTCTGGAAAAAACTAAGACTTTCCTCATATTTATAATGACTCCAGTCTATTTTGCTTTTCAAATTCCACTGTAAAGCCTTTGTACCCCTTTTTACTTTCTTTTTGGTGACATACAAAAACTAAACTCTAAGGAGCTCTCTGAATGGATTTTTGGAATACTCACATTGTCTTCTTACATAGCTAAATTTTTGATACATTACTGGTTAGGTATGAGGAAAAAACACCGGGGTGAGAGAGTGGAAATCACTCATTACAGTCAGTAAACAAAATCGTTGACTAGCTTCTGAAACTCAGTCCCCCAAAACCAAATTTCCCTGCCAAGTTTATGATGAATCTCTCTATCCAAAACTTTATTCCCTTTCCTGTCCCCTTTGACCTCAGTCCTGTGCTAACTGAACATTAATCAACCAGAGTCAGAAGACTAAAACTGCCATTGTTAATAACATCATTCATGTACTAAAACTGTTGTTGCAAATAACATCACTGAAGTAAACACTCAGCTTCTCTAGGACACGATGAGTGAACAGACCCCTGAGCCTTGGACCATCTGGCCAGAGAAACATAAACCAGAGACATGGTGACTCCCAAAACGATGACTAAGAAATGTTACGAGATGATGACTAACCCTGGCTTCTCTGTTCTTCCCCTTATAAACCCCAAACTCAAAGACCAAGCTGGAGTGGACCTGAGACTTGTTTCCCACTTGCTTGGTTGGTGCCCTGCAATAAACCCTTGCTCTGCTACAAACTCCTCCTGTCAGAAACTGCCTTTCTGTACCATGGGCACACAGGCCTTTGCCTGGTTACAATTACACACTGCATTTTGGCAAGTGGCTAATTTCTAACGAACCTAATTGCTGTACCAATTATACTTCTGACTCAGATAAAAGTAATTTCTCTTACCCTTTCAACACCACCCAAACTGTTTTTCACTATATGTCAAAGCAAAAGTTTATAAACCATTTATATAAATATAAACCATCTAATTTCCTTGGGGCTTTACATCTTATACACTAAAGTTGAGCCTGTATTTCTCTTGCTATTTCCCAAACTAGCAAATTTAAGATGCACATCTAAATAATGGCAAGCAGAGACATTTGATTCCAATCCTATTCCCATCCCCTTCAAGATAAAAACAGGCATTCAGCAATCTCCTCAGGTGTTACCAGTTTTTAGATACCCCTGACAGAAAGAACTCTTCTTTATTTCCAGCTTAGCCTTCTCCCCAAAACAGCCTCAACATCCTCACCTCTTCAGTGTATTTGTTCCTGATCCCAGACTCTTCAGTAGATAAACCCAAGAAAACAGTGTCACCTCCCAAGACTATGATTATTTTAAAAATACATTGCTAGTTAAAATATTTGTATGGTTTAAATCCATGTGGGCAAATGTCACCATGTTATCACAAACAAAGCTAAGAAAATGCTTTCTCAAACAAGAACTGCCCCTCTGGTGGATGAGGTGAACATACTCAAAGATCCAAGAAGCAAATGATTTAACGATGGACTCACTAGCATTGTTGGTAGCTCTCAGGATGGCTCCCTGAGGGATCAGCAGCAGTTTTCCTTTGCCCGAAGGGTTCTTACTGTTTGTTGTAAGGTAGAGTTTAGTGCCAGGAGGCAAGTTTGCCAAGTTGGCCAAATTAGTAGCTGGAAGCTGCAATGTTGCCATCACTAAAATGGTGAAGGAAATAAAGGGGAAAAAAAGAAAGGAAAAACAGTAAGTTAAGTTGGAACTGAAGGCAATGCTAGTTCTAAAATTGAAACTAGAGAATGCTGGTTCTAAAATAAAATACTTATTCAAAAACATTAATAAACATGGTGGGAATGTAAACTGATACAGACACTATGGAAGACAGTTTGGAGATTCCTTAAAAAACTAGGAATAAATATACCATATGACCCAGCAGTACCACTTCTAGGCGTATATCCTGAGGAAACGAAAATTGAAAAAGGCACATGTACCCCCAATGTTCTATTTACAAAGTACTATTTACAAAGCTGGGACATGGAAGCAACCTAGATGTCCATCAACAGACAAATGGATGAAGCAGCTGTGGTACATTTATACAATGGAATACTACTCAGCCATAAAAAGGAATGCATTTGAGTCAGTTCTAATGAGGTGGATGAACCTAGNTCTATTTACAAAGTACTATTTACAAAGCTGGGACATGGAAGCAACCTAGATGTCCATCAACAGACAAATGGATGAAGCAGCTGTGGTACATTTATACAATGGAATACTACTCAGCCATAAAAAGGAATGCATTTGAGTCAGTTCTAATGAGGTGGATGAACCTAGAAGTCAGTCAGAAAGAGAAAAAACATCATATACTAACATATATGTGGAATCTAGAAGGATGGTACTGATGAACCTATGTGCAGGGCAGCAATGGAGACGCAGACAGAGAACAGACTTGTTGACATGGGCGAGGCTGAGGAATGAGAGGGTGGCAAGCGTGCAGAGAGAGCATGGAAGCAGGTATACTACAATATGTAGGACAGAGAGCCAACGGAAATTTGCTGTATGACTCAGGGAACTCAAACCGGGCTCTGTAAAAACCTAGAGGGGTGGGAAAGGGTGGGAGATGAGAGGGAGGTTCAAGAGGGAGGAACATATACACTGAATGGCTAATTCATGTTGTTGTACGGCAGAAACCAAACCAATACTGTAAAGCAATTATCCTTCAATTAAAAATAAATTAAAAAAAAAACAACTCTACAGTTTGCTTCCTAGATGCACAATGCTTTAAAGGCTGATATTCTTAATTATCTTGCTAATTTAAAAATTTACATACTAGAAGAATCTGCTATAAACTATAAAGAAGTTTATATCTGTATATAAAGAGTGACCATATATCCTGGTTACAATTTATACCCATGTCCCAATTTGGACTTCCAAGGTGGCGCTAGTGGTAAAGAACCCATCTGTCAATGCAGGAGATATAAGAGATTTGGGTTCAATCCCTGGCTCAGAAGATCCCCTGAAGGAAGGCCTGGCAACCAACTCCAGTATTCTTGCCTGGAGAATCCCACGGACAAAGGAGCCTGGCAGGCTATAGTCCACAGGGTCACAAAGAGCTGGACACAACTCAAGTGACTTAGCACACAGCACCCACTATAAATATTAATAGTGACTCAACTCTCAAAAGCACTATGGTTTAGACAATTAATGAAATAATCACAGTTCAAATGTGAAATAACATTTCCTTCTCATTTGTTTAAAGCCCCTTTATGGTCAATTTCTAGTAACGATGAATTTACTGATTTGAAACAAGACTTCTAGTCTCCCTCACTTCCTAAGAACTAAAAAACGCTACAGTCAACTACTTACACATACACTATGAAACTATAATTCATCTTTTAAAAGTCTCACCTATGTTAAACAGCTTTCACTTACCCACTTAGAATTTCCTTCTCAGTGCACATGGCTGTAAAACCTCTGAACACGAAAACTTTCTGCAGTTACTTTGCATTAAAATCTCCACCAAACAAACCCGACAGAACCACCTGAGCAGCCTCGGGGCAAGGACGCTCACTGCCTCTTCCTGCCTGAGAAAGTATTCTTCTCATTACCACTTCACTGTGCAAAGCTTTGGGAGGCAGAACCCTGGAAGTTGCCCCAAATAACCAGGAACTGATCCTGAACTGAGGGCCATCTCTCTCCGTTATGACCAGAACTAATCTCATCTTAAATCACTGTGCATAGCAGCCACGTAAGAACCGCGAACCTCTCTACCACGCATACCCAGAGCCCATCCCCACAGGGCTCAAGGTCCCTGATCTGAACCTATCCCCTCATCCTTTCTTCCTTCACTTTCTCACTACGCCCCCAACCCCAGGAATTCATGCTGTGATCCTTACACCTTCTAGAACCTTAGCTTCCTTGAACATTAATTTTTTTGTGGTAATTAAAACTGTCAGTCCTCTGAAGATAAGACATCCCCAGGAATCCCCTAGCTATTTTCTGTTTTACCTCAATATCCAAGGTGTAGGCCCAGGAGAGAGAAGGCAATAGCACTCCACTCCAGTACTCTTGCCTGGAAAATCCCATGGACAGAGGAGCCTGGTAGGCTGTAGTCCATGGGTCACTAAGAGTCAGGCATGACTTTGCGACTTCACTTTCACTTTTCATTTTCATGCATTGGAAAAGGAAATGGCAACCCACTCCAGTGTTCTTGCCTGGAGAATCCCAGCGATGCGGGAGCCTGGTGGGCTGCCGTCTATGGGGTCACACAGTCAGACAGGACTGAAGTGACTTAGCAGCAGGGCCAGGAGAGAAACATTTCTGCGCTGCAGTTTGGCTTTTAAACCATTGTTACCGCTCACTCCAGGGGAGGAGAAAAAGCCCTGCCTCCTTTGAGGAGCCTACTGAGCTATATCTCCCTCTCTTTTTCTGCTCTTATTTCCTGAACTCTCAAGTTACTTCCCCTCATTTGCTGAAGGCAGACTCCTGACTCAAAAGTACTGTGCTCTATGCTAAAGATAATCATTCTCAGTGACAGCACTGTCAGTTCAGTTCAGTTGCTCAGTCGTGTCTGACTCTGCGACCCCGTGAATCGCAGCACGCCAGGCCTCCCTGTCCATCACCATCCCCTGGAGTTCACTCAGACTCACGGCCATCGAGTCAGTGATGCCATCCAGCCATCTCATCCTCGGTCGTCCCCTTCTCTTCCTGCCCCCAATCCCTCCCAGCATCAGAGTCTTTTCCAATGAGTCATCTCTTCGCATGAGGTGGCCAAAGTACTGGAGCTTCAGCTTTAGCATCATTCCTTCCAAAGAAATCCCAGGGTTGATCTCCTTCAGAATGGACTGGTTGGATCTCCTTGCAGTCCAAGGGACTCTCAAGAGTCTTCTCCAACACCACAGTTCAAAAGCATCGATTCTTCGGTGCTCAGCCTTCTTCACAGTCCAACTCTCACATCCATACATGACCACAGGAAAAACCATAGCCTTGACTAGACAGACCTTAGTCGGCAAAGTAATGTCTCTGCTTTTGAATATACTATCTAGGTTGTCATAACTTTTCTTCCAAGGAGTAAGCGTCTTTTAATTTCATGGCTGCAGTCACCGTCTGCAGTGATTTTGGAGCCCAAAAAGTCTGACACTGTTTTCACTGTTTCCCCATCTATTTCCCATGAAGTGATGGGACCGGATGCCATGATCTTCGTAGAAGACTTATTTAATTCTCTGCCTTCTCAGGTGCTATATCTTCCAAACTCCAAAGATCACTTCTCTGGTCCATCTCGAACATTCATTTTTCTTTTTTATTTATTTTTAATTGAAGGATAATTGCTTCATAGTATTGTGCTGGTTTTTACCAAACACCAACATGAATCAGCCATAGGTCAAACATTAATTTTTAATGCCACAAATGAACTCTGTCATCAGCAACAATCTGTCACCTCTGAAATCTTCATTTTGGACATTCACTACCCTTCTATCCTCCCATCTCACAGCAACCACTCTTTAGCCTCATCAAAAATTAGTACATATCAAATGCCTTAAGTATATTTCTTCCTGCCCTCACAGAAATAACAGATCAAGGACTAAAACATTCAGAGTGTTTCAACTTTTATTTAGTAGAGAATGCCTTAGTCAAGTATCTCCATATGCTGCTGGCAAATGAACATACCAAGATCTTATATCTGAAATAGAACCCAAAGTGGAAATGAGGACAAATGAGAATTATTCTTCAGACTTGAAAGCAGTATCAAGAAATATACTCTATTTCAACTGTTCTTTGTCTCCCTCTCACACACACATACCTTAAAGCAGAAGGATTATAGATCTCTATGTAAAATGTTACATGAAAAAGATTAACATGTCTTTATAAAACTCCTTACAACTTTAACCTACTAAGTTATCCTAGAGAGAACCAAATAGCAAAATCACTAGCACAGAGGATTTTGGAAGCAGCTGTTGCTGAAAGGGCCCTCAATTAGTATCAGTACCTGAACCCTGGGCTCCACTCTTCTGAGGGCCACCAGCAGTGACCTGAGCCTTGGTTAAGGTCTGCACCGGCTGAGCGACAATGGTTCCTCCACCTCCACTCACAATTGCCTTGGCAACTCCTTGGGTCACAACTTGCTTTGGACCAACTGCTTTGGCGACAGACGAGCTAGCCTTGGCTACAAGGATCTGACCACCACTGATTGCCACAGCCTGCTTCACTGTTGAAGGCAGAGAAGACCCAACTGGCACCCCAACAACCTGTTCAAAACAGAGAAAAATCCAGCAGTGCTTCTTCTCATAGTCCTTCAAGGTTTTAAAACAGTACAGTAAGTCTGTTTCAGCAAAGAACAAAGCAAACTCCTAGACACAACACATATACTGTCTAATTCAGTTATCTAGGAATGCTATCTATGATGTGAACAGCAGTATTTTTCACAATCTGGATGTTATTACAATAAAGTGTTACAGCTTTTGTCTTAACCACAGCTACTATCCATAACTCATTTTAATTATAAAAAGTAGTATATGTTAAAAAAAATACTTAGGACAAACAGAAATAAAAAGGAAAAAATAAAACTCTACTCACCTTGAAATAATCTCCTAATTATTTACTTCTGATTCTTTTTAATGTACATTTTGAAAACAAAGATTAGGATATATATAGTTTTATAATTTTTAAATTTAACATCATGTTACAGGGATTTCCAATGCTATTGTTTTTCAAAAACATTTTTAGGTGACCAAAAAATAATGTATTAGAATAGATATACCATAATCTAAGTAAATATTTCACTGCTGTGTCACTATTTAGATAACTTTAAACTTAACATTATGAAAACTGCAATAAACATTCTCATATATAAACTATAAATTCCACTATATACTTTTAAATATCACCTCTTCATTAATTCCTTCTGTGCTTTCTCTGTCTGAAGCAATTATTTCTTCATCATTAGAACATCTAGCAATTAATGTCATTCATTATATGGTATAACATGTGACACCTCTTCCAACTGATTTTTAAGAAAAGTTATCTTTTTCTATACACTCTAATCTTTTCTTTCCTTAAAGGTAGACATTCAGTTAAAAAAGAAAAAGTCTAAGCTAGAAAAACATTTAATTCAATTTTTTAAAAAAGGTTCCAGCACCAAACAATGAAAATTAGAAATACATTATCCTGAAAAGACTATAAACTCTTTCAAGTCAGAAAATACTTTGGAGCTCTTTTAAAACAAGGTCAATAGTCGGATTTTCAATTAGAAGGAACAACTTAATTAATGGAAAACTGGGGCAGTGTTTCCCACTCTCCAATTATTTATTTTATAAAAAGAACTCACCAGAAACTAGATAAAAAGACTTCTATAAGGTTATAAGGATAGCAAAAGATCTACCTTCTAAAAGCAAAAAAGATAAAGAAGAAAGTACTTTTCAACCATCACACTGGAGGGGAAAGTTTTAAAGCCTGATGATACCAAGAACTGGCTAGAGGATATGGGGAGACAGGAACTTTTGTAGAAAGATAAATTTGTCCAGCCATTCCAGAGGGTACTGGGATAGCTACTAAAACTGAAAATTCACCCTATTAAAGCAGTTCTCCCTTTAGGAATATATCCCAGCTGAACCCCAATATCTATTTTCTGCTTCTCTCTCACAGTAGTAGAACCTCCAATTTTCAGGCACGGTCATGGCCACACAGAATACTATTTTCCAGCTCCTTCACACCCAGGTGTGACATCTCCTTTCTGGCTAAAGGGATAGGAACAGTAGTGGTGTGTGTGACTCTTCAGTTCTGCTCTCCCTAAAACCTCTTCCCCTTCCCTCTTCCTGCTGACCAGAAACATGACTTGGTGGCATGAGGTGAAGGGGCCACAGGACGAAAACCAAACGCTGATAATGACAGAGAGACATGATGGAGTCTACATTCTTGAGGACTGTGGGACCAACACACCAGAACTGCCTACTGGTCTTTTATGTGTGAGAGAAATAAGCTTATTTAAGCTTCTGGTTTGGGAATTTCTGTTCTAGTAGTTGAACTTTTTTCCTAAGACGTCTGTCTTTACATTTCCAAAATATATCACACTTAATAATCCGCTGACTAAGCTAAATTACATATATTTAATGTTCCTAAATTAACAAAGAAAACAAAGATTTAAAAGGAAAATAATATATGCATATGATACCACTTACATGTGGAATATAAAAAATACAGCTAGTGAATATAACAAAAAAGAAGTAGACTCACAGACAGAATGAACTAGTAGTTACCAGTGGGGAAATGGAAGGAAGGAAGGCCAGTACAGGGATAGAGGATTAAGACATACAAACTATTAGGTATAAAATAAGCTACAAGGGTATACTGTACAACACAGGAATACAGTCAATATTTTATAAGTATAAATAGAGCATAACATTTAAAAATTGTGAATCACTACACTGTACACAGGTAACATATAGTACTGTACACAAACTATACTTCATTGTAAAAAAAAGGAAAATAATACATACATGCACTTATTTTTTCTCCCCAGTCCCATGTATCTGGCTTTTCTCTCCTGTGCCAGCCTCTATCCTCATACTCAACTGCTTCAAAATGTCCAGAATATGATGTACCTAATCTCTCCAAAAGCCAAATAAAACATCACCATGTTGGCCACAGGAGGGTAGTTGTTATTAGCAGAGCCTGTACATTAAGAACACACCACTCACAAGATGAACTTCCCTTCCTTTATTCTAAAACACTGAGGAGAATGAGGAAGCCTGGCATTCTACTGGGGAAAGCCCTATGCAGGGTTTACGTCTATAACACCACAGATAAGTCTCTTACATAGGACACTGTAGCCCCAAACTAGCTTAAAAAAAGAAAAACACCACCACCACCACCACATTTGGGCCTAGAGCCTGAAATCACTTACCAAATGTTCTCTGATTCCCCTCCCACAACACTTGTCTCTGCTTTCCATGTTTCCTTCTATCAACAGTTTCACAAAGCAGTTTCACTTTTGTTCTGTACTGTTATGAACACTTAACTGATTCATGCTTCGATTCAGTGTTTTTATTCCTGCCCTTCTTGTGCATTGTACAGACCTTTGCAAGTCAGAAACTAGCAACCTGAAGTTGAGGATTCATATATGTGACTTTCCCTCCAGACACTGAAAAATACAGCCACTTAAAATTTGGTGCTCAATCATAGCAACTATTCCATGGTACTCACACACTGATATCTCACATAACGTTATATGCCATCACTGATTTAGCACCTGCTCTGTGTGAGGTACTCTATATACAATGATCTGTAATTCTCCTACAGCACTGAAAGGCAAAGAAAGGGTAATGTTCCCTTTTATTAGATGAAAAAATAAGGTTCAGAGAGATGAATCTGCCCAGTTCACACAGGTAATAAGTGGCTGAGATCTAAGTGTGTAACAATCTTTAATTACAAAGCTCATGCTGTTTTAACTAAACCACACTGCTTCCTTCTCATGTGAACCACCAATTCCTTAGCTGTCTCTTTCATGTCAAAAGCAGCACCTCTATCCCTATTTAAAAACTAAGCTGCTATTTCTATTGTGCCAAAGCTGTGTGGAAGTTAAGAGTACCATTCTGTTCACCCTTCCGTTTTCTGGCTTGCTTTCTCTCACTGCACCTCAGCAATAAGAGGGACAGCCTGTATGTGCACACAGCTCCTTATCTTGAGTCTAAAGCAGGTACGAAATTTCTGGAATAGATGTCTTTTCTCATGTTCTGCTGCTTCTCTGCAATTTTTTCATACTTCTGTGCCTTTTCTCATCAGGTGCCTTTACATTTTATTCAAGGCATGGTTTTATTCTAGCACAAATCCATCATCCACTTTCTCTTGGTCCTACCTTGTCATCAGGTAGGTGGGAATGTGACAAGAAAGCCAATATTACTGGGTAAACAGATTTGCAAAAGGCAAAAGTAGCAAAAAGTGGAAACTTCTCAGAGTTTCTGAGGACAAAGAGCAATGTTATACTGATTCAAAACCCAAATCAGAAATACCATGTATTTCTAGGTGAACCAAAATAGATTTTAAACAACATATAGGACATGTCTACATGTCTGAGTATGAAGACTAGATGACAGTAACTAGTTCACAAAAGGAATCTGGACAAAATGCTTATCCCTGAGGCCAAAACAATGGAAGAAGCATCAGGAAGTAGCTGGGGGTTGCCTGTTTTAGTGATTCTGCCTATGGAAACCCCCAAGTCAGATCTGATGCTGTAGCTCTATGGTTCCTAAATTTGCCTGATACTATGAGTCAACAAGAGAGCTTGTTAAAAATCCAAACTCCCAGGGCCCCAGAGAAGTTCTGATCAGTAAGTCTGAGATGGGGGCCTCAGCATCTATACATTCTTAATCATCAGTTGAGTCTTATAAGCAGGTAAGTCTGGCAGAGTAGTTAATGAACTCTTACAGATTTTAGAACCAACTATAACACTATGAATTTTAAACTCAATCTACATGCACCTATCTAGACTAACCAAAATATCTAAAACCTTTTTCTATTTTAAAGTTGAAAAGCAAGCACTTCACATAATACTTCTAACAGCTTTAGGATATATCTGCCCTAGATTAAGTGAAATAATTTTAACTTTGGATGTTCTAAAAGCATGCTGAATGGCCCCAAATTTTAACAGGTCCAGCATGGGGAGTTTTGGAGTCACTAGACTGGGTTCAAATTCTCTGTCACTTGTTATAATAGCTGTATGCTCTTAAGGGAGTTGCTTAACCTCTCAGAGCCACAACTTCCTCATTTGTAGAACAACAGTCAAAATAACCACCTTGCAAGGTTGTCTAAGGATTAAGACAATACATGAATAACAGCAGGATAAACTCTAACAGTCCTAAGCACCACAGATACAGGGAAATATGTATCTCTGCTTTACAGTTCTCTCAATATGTAAATTCCCCAAACCTCCAGATAACAAAGAAAATAAAACTCTCTAAGGAGCCAGGAATCACTCAACAGATCACACAGCCAAGACATCAGAGGTACAAACTATAGCACTCTCCTATCAGAAATAAACAAGTAAACAGTAGACCTCGATCCTTTCCATTACCCACTTTAGACCTGAATTAAGTAGACAGCTGTGTCCAAGACGTCAATTGCCTTTACTGCCAGATAAATAACACGGTGTCCCTTCACCTCTTGGACTGTCCCCGGCCCCTCTACAAAACATGCTCCTGCTCTTGTCAATGACTATGGCAAGAACAGGTAGATGTGACACAGACTTTAGTCCACAAGCTTTCCCAGGATCATCAATGATGCTCTCATCCTGAATCTTTGCACCACTTGGCCATGACTCAGGCAAACAATGTTCACTGACAGGTTGACTTCTCCACCCTTACCCAACACAAACCTTGGAGGGCTGAATCTTTGGTGACTGGGCCGTCCCTTCTCCAGCAGTTAGAACCTGTTTTTGAGGGGACACAGCTATCATGTGACCCCCTTTCACAGTCACATACTGAGGGAGTGGTGACTGGCTGGCAGCTCCTGTTGTGGGTACATGAGAGGCTTCACCAGGTTCTTGTTTGATGATTACCTTGCAACAAACATGATAATGATACTGAATAAATAGTCCATGAACAATGCTACTAGTATTTGAATTTATTCTGTCTGCAGGAATTAAGGAAGCCTGGTCTGTAAAAAATGACTCCACTAGATGAGTAAAAGTCTGCTTAAATATAGCCTTAAATCAGCATGCATGCATGCTCAGTAGTGTCCAACTCTTTGCAACCCCAAGGACGGTAGCCCACCAGGCTTCTCTGTCCATGGGATTTCTCAGGCAAGAATACTGGAGTGGGTTGTCATTTCCTTCTCCAGAGGATCTCCCTGACCCAGAGACTGAACCCACATCTCCTGTGGCTCCTGCATTGGCAGGTATTCTTTTACCACTGAGCCACCTGGGAAGCCTAATACAGCCTGTAATAGCTATTAAAGGGACCAAAAGTAGGGTGTGGACTTGAGCCAGTGTATCTGCAAACCAATCTTGTCATTTGTTTTAGGCACTGGTGGCAAAATGGCACTAGAGAGAAATGCACTGTTGATGCTCGCTGAAGTTCCCATCTTTCTGAACTCCAGGGGAAGCCCTGTCAACAACACTAAACAAATGGAAGCACGTCTTGGAAATAGGATCCAGTCTTACAGATGAAACACACTAAAAAAAGTTTCATGTTATGGGGTGGTAGCATCAATCAACTCCAACGTACCACAAAAAAGATTCTGTAACAAGAACTTAGCTTTGTGGGATAATCCCCTCAGCAATACTTACTTTTGTGAAAGCTCCAAGTCCTCCAGTTATAGGTTTGGGGCTCTGAACTTTAGGGTGACTCCCAATTGGGCAAAGAGGTGGCATAGATGCAAACAAAGAATCCTCCTGCTGTGTTTGTAAAAATACGTATTGTACAATTAGGATAAAGTCAGTGATTTCAGAGACTCTGGTCACTTATATTTAATACAAGCCTGTGACATTCTCCAACAACATACACCAAAAAGCAAAACAAAAACCCAAAACTCTTTGGGGTCTTTCAAGTCCACCTGCATTTTAATTATTGCTTTTGAGGCTAATTCAAAGTAAGGCTATAACTTGGCAAGAACCCACTCATATGTGCCCACTATAAGCTGCAAAGACTCCTATCATACAATCTCTAATGTCTGGTTGACTCACTGGTTTCATGTCCAGTCCCCTGCCAGATGCTACTGAAGGACAGGTACTATATTCTATTTCCTTTTCTATCCCTAGAGTCTAGGCACTGAATAAAAAATGAATGTAACAGGTAGTTACAGTGTTTTAGTACACACACCCTTTCAACACTACTTGTAACTTGATCTGTTACCCTTACTCTGGAATAAATACTCAGGATGCAGAGGGCTATTTTTTCACTAAGAATTTTTAAAACAATACAGCAAAAAGAACAATTAGCAAGACAACAGGGGTCAAAATTCAAAATTACTGTCATTTGTCTCTAGTTCTCAAATGCAAAAGCCAACTCTCAGAGGCAATTTTCCAAAATGTTGGGGACAAGCAACAAAGTTAAAAGCACTGCTTAACTGTAATGAAATACCATCAACAAATATGAAAAAATACACTGGTAGAGAATTAAAGCCATTAAGGGAGTTTTTACAATTCAGGCATTCTTATAATACAGTTGTCACAGACTACACTGAATTTAGAGAAAAACCTCGCCTTGGATCATAAAACTATTCAGTATCATCACCATTAAGTGCCTAAACAAAGAAATGCTGTGTTAGCACTAGTCATGTAAGAGATGATCTTTGAATTTTCAGGACTTCTCAAACAGCAGTTTTTACCTCAGAGGTTCTAGCCATAAGGCAGCCAAGACAATGACAGGCTAAATCACTAATCCAACAGTGCTGATTGTCTCTGCCAAATAGTGAGCAGATAACTAGTGCTATGATCTGAACAAATCAGATCTTGTTTGGGGTTCTAAATTTCAAGACTTCTTACCCTGAAGAAGGTGGGGGAGGGGGGAAATAAGACTTTAGAAAGAGAAGAATTATTATTCTATTTAAAAAAAAGTATAACAAAGCTGTCCAAACAAACAAACAAAAAAAATCATAGGTAAGGAAGGGGAGTTTGGAGTACTTGATCTTTATGATACTTTTTTAGCTTGAAGATTCTACTTTATGAAATCTGCAGTATCACCTGACAAATTCTGGCTCAACCTGAATGTACCATTTTAGATACTAGCAAAGTGCAATAAGAGTGTTACCTTGACAGCAGATGTTACAAAACTACTTCCATGAATTTTAGGAATTGGGGAACCTGTTCCTTGGGAGGCCTGAGAGGCAGTAGAGAGCTTGCTGGTAGGACTTCCTGACAAGAAAAGTCGATTTAAAAACAAAGTATGAACAAAGTAAAATTTACAAAATGGAGTTCTGAAGCCATTTTCCACCACCCGGCTCTTCTCCCCACTATTTAGTGTTCATTTTGAAGGGTTGAAAACTTACAACCAGGAGATTATTATAGAAAAAACACTTAAGGATTCATCCCATTAAGTTGACCACTTCATCCTAAAAAAGGGCAAGAAGCTAATAAGGAAGTATAGTAGAATAAGTAAACTAAGTAGACATTATGTATCTGTACTTTTATAGAAAGAGATACTGTAACAAATGGTGCTGGTTATTTCACAATGTGCCAAAATGTATGCATTCAACTGAATGTGAGTTCCTTCAAAGTAGTTTTGCTAGAAGGTTACACCTATTGCAAAATACTGACAACATTAAACAGTTTGTACTCTGTAAGTACAACTGTCTTTAGGGTCTGATCAAAGTAAGTCACATTATCAACAGTCAACAGGAGTCAAGACTAAAAATGGACTAATTTGGTCACCTCCTCCATTTACCAAACTTGCCTGCAGAGACTGGCTTATTCCTAAAACTAAACATCCTCAAAGGACACCTTCTTAGCATCCGTAAGTGTATTCAAAAGGGAATCTCTGAAAGTAGCATTTTCTTAAAGGAATTCTATAATTATAATCACTGTTAAAGAACATAACTTTTCCAAATACTTGCAAAGGCCCAAATACATTATTCTGTGTTAAAAATCAATTAAGTTAAAAAAAAAAATCAGTCTCATTATAGTCATTCCTCTTATTTCATTTCTTTTAATTAGAAGTGAAGGCTACAGGAGTGTTTACACAGAGGAACAAGTGTTTAAACAGTTGATTGAAGAAAATAAGTAAAATGTTTTTAAGTACCTCAAAGAAATCTAAAAAGCACTCTACCTGAGGTTACAATGATAAACACAATGAATCCAAAGACTTTTTATTCTTCCCATTACAGTTTTTTTTTAAAAAATAACTAGAGTTCAGTTTCCCTCCCACATGCAAGTTTTATCTAATTTGCAGAAAAGTAAAGATTATCTTTATCACTGAGGAAAAACATACATGGCTTGGAAAGCTATTCCTGTTCTAAAGCTTAATTTAGAAAATTTAATAACCACACTGTCCAAAAAAAAACAGTCTAAATGAGAATATAACTACATTTTTCTCTTTTTAGAAAATTAATTATGACTCAGTTTGAGTCTTTAGAAAAAAAAAATATCTTAATTTCTAGAAATGTAACTTTTTAACAAAAAGTAAATCGTCTCTCAGAGAAAGAGCACTGGAGTTACTCTGATGTATTCCCTCCTCCTGTTCATGATTGAAGATTTCATTCTCCCATTATCTAGCTACTAAGTCACCTTGGGGGTTGCATGAATATTATTCAGTTCAAACACACACCTGCAGTAGGAGTGGAGGCTCCAATAACCTGCCCTGGCTTGTCCACGAGAACATAAGGATTATTAATAACAGAACTGGTAGTGCCTTGCTTCACATGGACTGGAGTGGAAGTTGGGGTTCGAGGCAATGGCGAAGGACTTGGGGTGGATATGGGGGAACCTTTATTAATGAAAAAGAAAAACACAATAAACTAAACAAAAGAGATATATTCAGTCTATCTAAGAGGATGCTAAAGAAAATGGAAGAGGGGCAGAGCCACCAGGACCAAGGTGACAAACTGGGAGAAGAGAATGAAATTTTCAGTTTCAGGTACTGAGAGCAGTAGCAGCAGCTAAGCCAGGGACTGGAGTATTTCACCCTCTACATCCTTATCCAGCAGTAGCAGCAGAAGCGGCAGTAACAGCAGTAAGGAGCCTGTCAGAGAGAGTCTAAGGGCCTACCCTAGCTCTACTGAATATAAATCAATATTTTAACAAGACCCCCCAGTAGCACACTAAAGTTGAAAACCGAGTGCTTTAGATAAGTGTGGAACTGCTGAATCCCTAGGTAATAACAACTTGGGCAGGCTGATATCATACTGGTTACACTTGAAGACACTAAAGTGAGGGAAGAAATTACTAAGTGAACATCCCGACTTAGGAACCAAATCTTGATTTGCAATGAATTTCTGATAGGAAAATATGAAACTCACCCACCCAAAAGTGTCTATCAATACCATGTCACAGACATAATCCAGAGATCCATGTTTCCATAGAACACTCTCAAAGGTTACCAACCAATACACCATTAAACACCCTCAACTGGCAGTGATCACATCAGTCATCCATGAGTTTCTCTAAACTTCAAAACAATTTACATGTTCAGCCAACTCCACCTCTGAAGCAGCAAGTTCCAAAATGCTTCTAACGGGGGTGGGGTGGGGTATAAAATTATACATTATTTACCTATCATCAGTTTCAAGGACTTGGATCATATTTCTGCTTAGCTATTTTTAGCATCACCCCCCCCCCATTTAAGTATTATATAGAGTCCTCCCTCTGCCTAGGTACTTCTATTGACTTTCATGTCTTCTCTAAGGGTGCAGAGCCAAAACTATAAAGCCTATTTCTACTAGAAGTTTACCTAACATAAATGTAAAACTTGTGACGAAGTGGACAATTCAACCTCAGTGAAAATGAAGCCTCAGAGCTACCTACTGATCATAGGAATGAGTAAATTTCTAGTGTAGCTTAGTGAGTGTAAAAGATATCTCAACTTCAAATATACCCCTGAAGCTCAACTACAAACCAAAGGACACAAAGTTTTCTCTGTTATTAGTCATCCTGGTTTCCAAATATAATCCTCGTCCTACCTTAGCTTTCCATCAGACATCCTAGCAAACAATTTACCTGTGCTGATTCTAGATGAAAATTTGACTGCTTTGAATTTTCTTTCTTTCCTCATTCAATTGTTTCTGTATGGATGACTCTTGTTTCTATTTTGTGACACTTTGGCTTTGCAAATCAATAGTGATTAACCTTCTGGGTTTTCTGTTGTTGTGGTCTGGCTGGTTGTTTTGCCACGCGGCATGCAGGATCTTAGTTCTCTATCAGGGATCAAACCTGTGTCCCCTGCAGTGAGTGCAGCTTTAACCACTGGACTGCCAGGGAAGTCCCTAGCTTGCTTGCTAACTAAACAAAAACCCTGCTTAGAAGAAGTTAAAAAAAAAAAACTAAAACTTTGCTTTGTCATTCTAACAATTTTTACACACACCAACTTCACATACACCATGTATACCTGAGACAATCTTGCAGCTCATGGTGATAGGCTGGAAGGATTTTCCAGGTGACTCGGGGTTAGGAATCTGACCTTGTGGCACAATTTTGCAGCTCGATGCTATTGGCTGAAAAGCTGAATTGCCATGAGAACAAAAGGTAACCTTCTGGGATGTTGTCATTTTGGTGGGTGTTCGTTCCAATGAAGATGGCAAAGAATAAAATGTAGTGTGTCTCTCAGCTTCAGTGTTGGCTGGGAATCCTTGAAATGAAAGAGGCAAATAAGTCATCAATCACTCTGAAATTTCTTATCATTTCAACAACTATTTAAGCCATTTACTAGTAGTAAAATAAACAGAGTAGACAGGTATTTAATACAGCTTTATATATTTTGGGGTAAAATGTAAATATCACACCTACAATCATATTTCATTAAAATGCTTGTTTCAAAAAAATCAGAAAACATATTAACAATATATAATAAAATTTACACAAGTTCATTACGTTCTTCCACTTTTTATATATGAATTGAAAAACTGTTCAAAGAGGAAAAACTCAAAAGAAAGCACATGTTTAATCTAATGATATCCTGTTTTATTAAATGCCCATAAAAATGATGCAACTAAAATTTAAGAGGAATAAAGTTGAGATTTTTATAAAAAACTAAAATATTAACACACATTAAAATGTAGGCTTACCAATTAAATCTATGATTCAGAATCAATTTTATATTGTATCTGTATGTGTTACATAAGTAAACACCTAAATATTTCATTATGTGCTTATATGCCTATTAAATGAAATGATGCCATGGTCAAAATGCATGATAACAAATCTTATATTGTATTTTAAGTAAGATTAGATACTTAATATTCAAGCTTCTTGTTCACACAATCAGAGTCCAAACAAGAAATTCTTCCTGTATCTGTCAGAGGAAACCATTATATTCAAAGAATAAATATGTTTTTCTCAGTGAGTTCCAGGTTCTATGAAATGTTGAAAGAACTTTATGAAAAAAATTTTCTGAGAAGAGTAAGGACTTGGCTATTTTCATACTACCTCTCTGTAGGAGAGCAGCATGCCTACTTATGGAAAATTTCTTTTCCATATACTCTTAACTCGCTGAAGACAGCAGTTCACTATCAAGTGAGGGAAAGGAATGCTCCATACAAGGTAAAATGCATTTTCATACATGGAAAAATATATATTACCTTTCTCCATAGAGGTATCAGGTACTGGCTCATGTGACTGCTTTATCGGTGAGGATGCTTTCATGGGGGCTGGAATGGTCAAAGGCAAGGATGGTGGGGCATCTGAGATGTCTGACTCAGAGGACTGAGGATAAACGGAGTCTTCTCCCAGAGAATGCCGATGGAGCTCAACATCCACTACCTACATAACCGTGCAACAACTGGGCTCATGAATCCATCATCAATGTCACAGAAAGCCCCAAACCCATCTCAGAACATGGTGCTCTAAGAAATGTGGCAAATGATTCCTAGTTATACTTCAATCTCAATAACTAAAGAATTTACCCCAGGATATAATCTAATCTAGCTTAATAAATAACTCAATGAAATCAATCATAAAACTGGGGACTTAGTATTTCTGTACCTTAGAACACTCTCTCCCCCAATCTTCATATGACTGCCTCTTTCTCACCATTAGGTCTCAATCAAAAGTCACCTTCTCAGAGGGGCCTTCCCTAACTAACCTAGCAAAACCAATTCCCTTGTCTCCCAGCTATTCTCTTCTTTATAGCACTCATTTGTAAGTGAAATTATCTTATCTGCATTTATGTTTACTATATACTTTCTCCCCACTCTCAACACAACCAAGAATAAAACCCCTTGAAAATTGTAGCTGCTCATTTTGTTGATTTTTGTGTCCTCAGTACATGAACCAGTGCCTAGCATAACATGATCAATAAATATGTTTTGACCTAATGCAGCGCATTTCCATATGAGAATAAGGTTTAACTTAGCTAATTCTCATCATAATGGCTACTGCTAATATATCATGAACACTAAAAAGTGGGGGGTAGGGGGCAGGGGGTGGAGATGGGGTGAGAAAACAAAACTGAAGGTCTCATACCTCCTGATTTCAAAAGATATTATTACAAAATCATAGTAATTAAGAGTGTGGTACTGGCATAAAGACAGGCACATAGATCATTAGGCTAGAATATACTCTCACACTGAAAAGAATCTCTCTCGCAAATATGACCGAATTATTTTCTAAAGGGTGTCAAGATCACTGATTAGGAAAAGGACAGTCTTTTCAACAAACAGTGCTGAGAAAACTGGAGATCCACATGCATTAGAATGAAGATGGATGCTTACTTTATACTATATGGAAAAATTAACTCGAAGTAGATCAAAGACCTAAACATAACACTTAAAACAATAAAACTCACAGAAGAAAATATAGAGGCAAAGTATTGTAACACTGAATTGGGCAATGATTTCTTAGGTATGATACAAAATGTAGAGATTTAAAAAAGCATATAGACTATATCAAAATTTTAAACTTTTGTGCATCAAAGGAACACAATAAAGAGTGAAAAGGAAAGTCACAGAATGGGAAAAAATATCTGCTGAGAGATTAGTATCAAGAATATATAGAGAGACCTCCTAAAAATCAGCTATAAGAAACCAAACACCCAATTAAAAAATGGACAAAGGATCTGAATTAACATTTTTCCAAAGAAGATATATAAATGGCCAAAAAACCACTGAGTGATGCTCAACATAAATAATCATTACAGAAATGTATACCCAAACCATAATTAAATACCACCTCACAGCTACTGCTGTTGCTGCTGCTAAGTCGCTTCAGTCGTGTCCAACTCTGTGCGACCCCATAGACGGCAGCCTACCAGGCTCCTCCGTCCCTGGGATTCTCCAGGCAAGAACACTGGAGTGGGTTGCCACTTCCTTCTCCAATGCATGAAAGTGAAAAGTGAAAGTGAAGTGGCTCAGTCGTGTCCGACTTTTAGTGAACCCATGGACTGCAGCCTACCAGGCTCCTCCATCCATGGGATTTTCCAGGCAAGAGTACTGGAGTGGGGTGCCATTGCCATCTCCACACAGCTACTGGATAATACAAAAAAAAAAAGAAAACAACAAGTGCAGACAAAGATGTGGAGAAACTGAAATGCTTATGCACTGCTGGTGGGAAGGTGAAATGGTGCTGCTACTATGATAAACAGTGTGGCAGTTTTTCAAAAAATCAAAAACAGAATTACTGTATGATCCAGCAATTCCACCTCTGGTTATACACCCAAAAGTATTAAACACAGGGACTCAGATAGATCCACATTCTCAGCAGCATTATTTACAATAGCCAAAAGATGGAAGCTACTCAAGTGCTTTCATTGGTAGATAAATGGATGAACAAAACGTGACATATACCGACAACAGAATGTTACTCAGCCTTAAAAAAAAGGGATTCCCTGGTGGCTCAGACGATAGTCTGCCTGCAACGAGGGAGACTTGAGTTCGATCCCTGGGTCGAGAAGATCTCCTGGAGAACAAAATGGCAACCCACTACATTATTCTTGCCTAGAAAATCCCATGGACAGAAGAGCCTGGCAGGCTACAGTCCACGAGGTCACAAAGAGTTGGACGTGACTGAGAGACTGCAGCCTTAAAAACAAGGAAATTCTGATATGCTACAATGTGTATGAGCCTTGAGAACACAGTGCTAAGTGAAATATGGCAGTCACACACACACAAAAGATCACTGTTATGATCTACTTATATGGTAGAGCAGTCAAATTCATAGACAAAGAAAGTAGAAGAGTGGTTGCCAGGGGTTGTGGGCAGAGGATGAGTCATTATCAATGAGTAGTTTCAGTTTTCCAAGATGAAAAGAGTTCTCTAGAGATGGACGGTAGTGACAGCTGCATGAAATGTAAATATATTCAATACCACTTAACCCTTAAAAATGATTAAGTTGGTAAATTTTATGTGTAAATTTACAATTTAAAAAAATAAATAAAAATGGGGGGAGAAACTTTTTTTTACATTTAGCATTCATGTTTTTCCTAATTAAAAATGAAGATCAATTTTCATTCTACTTGTTTCCAAATAATACTGCAGGAAAATAACCTACCGTCTCTGCTCCAAGAGTCTGCAAGCCAGTGTAAGTTCTGTCCAGCTATTGAAAGAAGAGTATTAAGTTTTACTATGCTTACTTATAAACCTTAGGACACAATCTTATCTAAAACACTTTCACTGCAAGTCTTCCTTTCATAATATCTACTTTTTCATTTTGTAAATTATTGATTTATCACATCAATAAAAGCCTTCAATTTTCTAAGAGAAAAATTGAATAAAATAAATAAAACAACCTCAGACATATAAGAAGTTATTATAAAGACAGGCTATAAAAATATACATGCAGTATGATGGCACAATAAAATACTCGTATATTTACTAAGCACTTCTGGAAAAAATGAAGGAAAATTTAGGCAATACTAATAACCACCAGTATATTTGCATCATAGATGATTTATTTTAGAGGAGAGAAAGAAGTATACATTGAGGGAATGTTAATTATATAAACAAAAAAGTTTACAATTACATACAAAGAAGATATGTTCATATTCTTGCATTTTATACTTTAAAAGTTAAAAAAGGATTTGTGGCAGCTTGCCAATATAAATCGTATACAGTAAGATCAACAGGTAAAAATGATGAAGTGGGGAAGGGAGAGGAGAAGAGGGGAAGGGGAGGGAAGGGGAAAAATACGAAGCCAGGGATAGGTTAGTAAATGTAAAATTTTAAAAGTTTGCAAGAACGTCCCTGATGGCTCAATGGTAAAGAATCTGCCTGCCAATGCAGGAAACTTGAGTTTGATCCCTGGGTCAGGAAGATTCCCTGGAGAAGGAAATGGCAACCAACTCCAGTATCCTTGCCTGGGATATACCATGGAAACAGAAGCCTGGAGGGCTACAGTCCATGGGGTCACAAAAGAGTTGGACGCGATTTAGCGACTAAACAACAACAAAGGCTTGCAAGAGGCAGATTTCAAGTTTGGCTGAGCTCCTTAACAGTCAACACAGAGATGACAACTCAGTCATGAGATCTAGTATTCATAATTTAAAAGGCAATACAGGGTGGATTTACAGTAGCCCCATGGAAGAGATCTGGAGTTTTAATGCTTAAACCTTCACCAATAGGGTGACTGTTATTAAAGATATGGGCAATTTTAAGGCTATATCCATTTTCATGTTCTCCAGAGCACAGAAATAACAGTCTCTCTGTAAACTGCACTGGCCTATATTTTACTTGTGGGACCTTGTTTCGTGAGAGACATTGACAAAACAGAACTATTATCAAAATGGCAAGAGAACTGGAAAGCATAGCATATAAGCAATGTTACAAGAACAGGTTTAGGCTGGAGAAGGAATGATTTAAGAAGATATGAAAGTTATCAATAAACATTTTTAGAATTCTTAATAAACAAAACAAAATCCTGTTCTGTTCTACTCCAGAAATCAAACAATGATAAATGAGATCAAGGTTAGAAGAGGGGGGCAGGGGTCACACAGTTTTAAGTAAATTTAGGAAAGGAGCTTCCAAAGTTTATTTATTAAACAGATAAATAGAATGTTTGCAGAATTACTGTGCTCCATGGTGATGACTAGGAGAGGTTCAGATGACTATTCAGGGATGCAGGATATGTGAATTCATCCTGGAAACTTTAAATGCTACAGAACTCTTAACAGAGTCTTTAGTATGCAATATAATTATTACAGTATCAAATATAGATTGTTATATACTACAGAATCTCAGAATACAGATCACTGTGGACTTTAATAACCAAGAAAAGCTACACAGGAACTTAAAGAATGGAAAGAATCCACACCGGCAGATGAGAAGGGAAGAGGATAAAAGACAACATTAGAAAAGGCCCCAGGTATCTCTGGGACATGAATAGAGACTGAACTGACTGGAGCGGGACGTTCACACAGATTAGTGTGACGTAATTTAGAGGAAGTATGTCAAGTCAAAATGTGAAGAGTCTCCAATACCAGGCAGGGGAATCTAAACTTGAACAACAGATATTCAATCAAAGCTTCTCAGACAGGAATAACGTAACGGTTCTCGTGTTTGAAGAATAATCATCTGATAGTGGTGTACAGAATGGACTAAGGGGAACGGAGATAGACTGGAATTAAAAAGGCTAATCAGGAGACAAAGTAGACTAATAGCCAAGAAAAGTGGGAAGGGTGAAGGATAGTCTATAAGAAAAATTATGAAGAAAGAGTCATGGTGGCAAGTGAATAAATACTTAGAACACACTGGAATTAAAAAGGCTAATCAGGAGACAGAGTAGACTAATAGCCAAGAGTGGGAAACGTGAAGGATAGTCTATAAGAAAAATTACGAAGAAAGAGTCATGATCGCCAAGTGAATAAATACTTAGAACACAGAGGGATGAATCAAAGATGGTTCTGAGAGTTAACAAAGAAAACAGCAGGAAATACGATACTCTAATATAAATAAAGATCAATGGTCACAACAGAGGTGCTTAAGTCCTCAAGGCCAATCAATATATGATAAATAGTAAAACTGAGAAAAATCTGGTAACATTTTAAATACTGCTCTTTTAAAACTATCTCATTCACCAGAAACTCTAAGTGGTAAGGACAATACAATGTGTATAAAAACTATGCAAACAATTCCCTTTATTTTAGGGATCAGGGCTGAGCCCACTGCAATATAAGATGGCATGTGCAGTCCTTAAAATAAGTTAAGGGGAAAGCAAGACTATTTTAGACCTTCCTCTAAGTGGGAACATATCCTGCCCTACTGAATAAAGTGGCTAAATATTTATTTGGTTTCAGTTCTTCACTGAGGTTTTAAGAAAATCTTGTTTTACAATAATCTCTAGAAAATAACTTAACCATGAAGTTTACCAGTGCTGTTTACCAACAATGGAGGACAAATTTCAGGTGGTTTTAAGATTGAAAAGAGTACATTTGTAGAACAAAGAGGGAATTTTGAAAATGTACTCAGATTCATCTGGAAGCAATTAATGGGAATAATGTGGTAAACCGTAAAGTAAGGGTACTTTGGAAGGAGTTCAACATTAGGATTATATCTCACAGACAGAAAATGTACATGAGACTACTACAGAGAGGGGCATAAGGGTAATTTACAAAAATGCTCTGTCTTCCAACTATGAACACTAAATGATTATTATACAAATTGGAAAAGAAACACACACACACAGAAAAAAGGGGCAGGAGAAATTGTCCACAATGTCATTACTTCAATTACTCCAACTTTTTAGTTTATTTGTGTTTTTTTCCATCTATTTAAAATCTTGGTTGACCTCATATTATATATAGTTTTATATGTATGCTTCTCACTTACTATAATGGTAGTTTCCCCATGTACAGAAAACACTTTGTAAAATACATTTATAATGGTTACATAATAAACCATGTGGATATATCAGTTAAGGATTCCAAAAGTAGTACAACCTTGCATAGGACTTTATATTTTCTGAAATATGTTCACTTCTATCTTTATTCTTAGGAGATAAATAGACAAGGATTATTATTTGTGCCTCTTTCTAAAGAAAATTAAGATGTAAAAAAGTAAAATATAGATTAAAAAGGAAAAGATTTCATTTACTTATTAGCCCAGGTAACACAGTAATAGTGAGCTCTGATCAGAGATCAAGTCTTCTGATTATTCAACCAGCTCATCTTTTTAAAGAATATAGTTTGTTGCAAAGTGACCCTTTCCTCAACATTTAGAGGACAAATGTTGCAGCAGTAAGCAGAACACACTCAAACAGGTCTATCCTCCTTCCACTATCTGAAGTGGTTAACTTCTCTCAGAAGGTCTAACCTACAACTTCAGGTGCAGGTGAAAAGAGACACTTCACTTCTGGGGAGCAATGCTTTGTTTTGTTACAATACCTTCAGATTATGTATGATATCTATCCGCTTGTTCTGGCTGTCCTTAAAGTGAACTTGCACTCTGACAGGAAACTCACCCCAGCCTCTTCTGGTCAAGTGAAAAGGAGGCTCTCTAGGGAAAAGCAGATATTAATGTATTAGTCCACGTTCAGTCTCTCATTCTAGAAAAGGAACTTCACATGTTTCTGATGATTATTTATATTTCCTCACTTGATGCTAAATCAATATGCTGAATTTTGCTAAACTGCTAAACTATAGAAGAAAAAAATTCAACTCAAATCTACATTAAACTTTCAACCACTGAATACTTAGAGCTAAGTCACTTACACCATATAATCCAGTGGATGTCACAGTATTAAAGCAAGAACCCTGGATTGCTAACTGACAGAGGCTGTGAGGGACATTCCTTACCCCTAAACACTCACTTATTCCTCCACTCTGGCAAAAACAAAATAAACCATACTCAATCCAAAGGTGACAAAATTTTTTTAAGCTATCTACTAAGAAGACTTAAAAAAATTGTATCTGACTTTACATAATTTTAGTGAATAGAGAGGAATGTGTGTGATTGCTAATCAGATGAGAATTTTCAGTCAAAATTTAATTTGTGAAGGAAATAAAAAGGAAGAGTGATGAGAAAAAGACTGGTTTGCTGTTGATAATTGGTGCTGGGTACATGAGGATTCAATATACTCTACTTTGTCTATGTCTGGAATTTTCCATAATAAAAAGTTTAAAAATGTAATTGAGACCCCATTGAAACCATGGGGGTCAATTGAAACCATGTACTTAAGAATAACATGGTTTAAGTTAATGGAGGAAAGAGAGAATGCTTTAAAGTGAAAATGCTCATTATGAATCACTGGTCTGGAATTACTATAATGAGAGAGGATATCAAGACTGCAGGGAGAAAGGACGTTCAGTGGGATTTGCTTTTGGAAAACTAAGGAGAGACGTGAATTCAGTAAGGTAGAGGAAGTCCAAGAACACACCCTGGAGAGGAGTCTAAGGACAGATATGAATCATCAGGCACAAGGCCAGAGGCTACCAGGAGAACCTAAGGCAGGAAAAATCCCTGAGTATGACAGCAGCCTGGAAAGCAGAGATAGCAACAGTTGTATTATAAACTAGGAAAAAAAGAAAGCAAAGAAACAAGACTGCCTTGGAAGAAACCAGCTGAGATAGCAAGAGAAGTAGCCATGAGGTCAGCATAAATTCAGACAGAAATAACAGACAGACGTGGGATCAAATGAGAAGGTTGACTTGAGACAGCAGCCTGAAAAGGAATCCAAAGTCAGAGATACAGTGGGGCCTAGAAACATAGTGGACTTAAGAATAATTAAAGAAAACTCTATAGATGACAGGTTGTCACTTAAATTCCAGTAAAGCTAAGTGAATGGCCTAAATTCATCTTGCAGTATTCGTCAATCATACTGTTTGTATGCTGAACTTCTCTTACAAAGGATAGAGTAAATCAGTTGTGCTCCATCATTTCTAGTCTAAACTTTAGTGAATGGATAGGAAGGACTGCAGGAAGACAGAAGACAGACAAACCAGGAAAAAGGAACAAGGATTTTAACAGGAAATTCCTCCTTAACTATTTTTGGAAGCAAAAAAGGAATCTAAGACCTACCAACAGATGAGCCATCAGCTACCAAATATTCTACCTCAAAAGATATTATGTGTTTCACACAAAAAAGGACTGCTTTCCTTGAAGATAATTCTGCATTTCTAGATTCCTCAAGGGCTTTCCTGGTAGCTCAGCTGGTAAAGAACTTGCCTGCAATGCAGACCTCGGTTCAATTCCTGGGTCAGGAAAATCCCCTGGAGAAGGGACAGGCTACCCACTCCAGTATTCTTGGACTTCCCCTGGTAGCTCAGACAGTAAAGAATCCGCCCGCAATGTGGGAGACCTGGGTTGGGAAGATCCCCTGGAGGAGGGCACGGCAACCCACTCCAGTATTCTGGCCTGGAGAACCCCCATGGACAGAGGAGTGTGGTGGATCACAATCCATGGGGTCACAGAGTCAGACACGACTGAGCAACAAATCACAGCACAGATTCCTCACAGCGGGTGAAATTCATCAATAACCAAGAAGAAAACCTCACAGAATACTGGACTTTAAAAATAGCTTTCTTAAAAATATAGAATGAAGCATAACTCCTCGTCCAACTAATTAATTCAAATGGCCGATCAGTCTTTTAGGATCACTTCTAGTGACCCCAAATCCACTATCTAATGACACTTCCTATTACATTTATTTTTTTAATTTAAATAAGCTCTGGCCAGTTTTTTAAATTATTT
>SJYX01022234.1:11878-23326 GCA_006410675.1 Oreotragus oreotragus
CTATTTGGAACCAGTCTGTTGTTGCATGTCCAGTTTTAACTGTTGCTTCCTGACCTGCATACAGGTTTCTCAAGAGGCAGGTCAGGTGGTCTGGTATTCCCATCTCTTTCAAAAATTTCCACAGTTGATTGTGATCCACACAGTCAAAGACTTTGGCATAGAACTCTCTTGCCTTTCAATGATCCAGCAGATGTTGGGAATTTGATCTCTGGTTCCTCTGCCTTTTCTGAAACCAGCTTGAACATCTGGAATTTCATGGTTCACATATTGTTGAAACCTGGCTTGGAAAATTTTGAACTTTACTAGAGTGTGAGATGAGTGCAATTGTGTGGTAGTTTGAGCATTCTTTGGCAATGCCTTTCCTTGGGATTGGAATGAAAACTGGCCTTTTCCAGTCCTGTGGCCACTGATGAGTTTTCCAAATTTGCTGGCATATTGAGTGCAGCTTTTTGACAGCATCATCTTTTCAGGATTTGAAATAGCTCAACTGGAATTCCATCACCTCCACTAGCTTTGTTCGTAGTGATGCTTCCTAAGGCCCACTTGAGTCACATTCCAGGATATCTGGCTCTAGGGGAGTGATTACACCATCATGATTATCTGAGTTATGAATATCTTTCTGTGTATTCTTGCCACCTCTTCTTAATATCTTCTTCTTCTGTTAGGTCCATACCATTTCTGTCCTTTATTGAGCCCATTTTTACATGAAATGTTTCCTTGGTATCTCTAATTTTCTTGAAGAGATCTCTAGTCTTTCCCATTCTATTGTTTTCCTCTATTTCTTTGCATTGATCGCTGAGGAAGGCTCTTATCTCTCTTTGCTATTCTTTGGAACTCTGCATTCCAATGTTTATATCTTTCCTTTCCTCCTTTGCTTTTGGATTCTTGATTTTCACATCTATTTGTAAGGCTTCTCCAGACAGCCATTTTGCTTTTTTGCATTTATTTTCCATGGGGTGGTCTTACTTCCTGTTTCCTATACAATGTCATGAACCTGCATCCATAGTTCTTCAGGGACTGTCTATCAGATCTAATTCCTTGAATCTATTTCTCCATTCCACTGTATAATCATTAGGGATTTGATTTATGTCATACCTGAATGGTCTAGTGGTTTTCCCTACTTTCTTCAATTAAGTCTGAATTTGGCAATAAAGAGTTCATCATCTGAGCCACAGTTAACTCCCCATTTTGTTTTGCTGACTGTATAGATCTTCTCCATTTTTGGCTGCAAATACTATAATCAATCTGATTTCAGTATTGTCCATCTGGTGACCTCCATGTGTAGAGTCCTCTCTTGTGTTGCTGGAAGATGGCATATGCTATGTCAGCTTTTGCTCTGCTTCATTTTGTACTCCAAGGCCAAATTTGCCTGTTACTCCAGGTATCTCTTGATGTCCTACTTTTGCATTCCAGTCCCCAATAATGAAATGACATCTTTTTTAGATGTTAGTTCTAGAAGATCTTGTGACTTCATAGAGCCATTAAACTTCAGCTTCATCAGCATTATTGGTCGGGACATAGACTTGGATTACTGTGATATTAAATGGTTTGCCTTGGAAACAAACAGAGATCATTCTGTCATTTTTGAGATTCCACCCAGGTACTGTACTTCCCACTCTTTTGTTGACTATGAGGGCTACTCCATTTCTTCTAAGGGATTCTTGCCAAAGTAGTAGACATAATGGTCATCTGAGTTAAATTTGCCCATTCCAGTTCATTTTAGTTCACTGATTCCTAAAATGTCGATGTTCACTCTTGCCATCTCCTGTTTGAGCACTTCCAATTTACCTTGATTCATGAACCTAACATTCCAGGTTTCTATGCAATATTGTTTTTCACAGCATCAAACTTTATGTCCATCACCAGTCACATCCACAGCTGTGTGTTGTTTTTCTTTGGCTCCATCTGTTCATTCTTCCTGAAGCTATTTCTCTACTCTTCTGGAGTAGCACACTGGGCACCTACTGACCTGGGGAGTTCATCTTTCAGTATCCTGTCTTTTTGCCTTTTCATACTGATTAGAAGATGCTTACTCCTTAGAAGAAAAGTTATGACCAACCTAGATAGTATATTCAAAAGCAGAGACATTACTTTGCCGACTAAGGTCTGTCTAGTCAAGGCTATGGTTTTTCCTGTGGTCATGTATGGATGTGAGAGTTGGACTGTGAAGAAGGTNTTAGAAGAAAAGTTATGACCAACCTAGATAGTATATTCAAAAGCAGAGACATTACTTTGCCGACTAAGGTCTGTCTAGTCAAGGCTATGGTTTTTCCTGTGGTCATGTATGGATGTGAGAGTTGGACTGTGAAGAAGGTTGAGCACTGAAGAATTGATGCTTTTGAACTGTGGTGCTGGGAGAAGACTCTTGAGAGTCCCTAGGACTGCAAGGAGATCCAACCAGTCCATTCTGAAGGAGATCAGCCCTGGGATTTCTTTGGAAGGAATGAT
This sequence comes from Oreotragus oreotragus, assembly GCA_006410675.1. NCBI lineage: Eukaryota > Metazoa > Chordata > Mammalia > Artiodactyla > Bovidae > Oreotragus > Oreotragus oreotragus. The sequence goes on from SJYX01022234.1 coordinate 14,327, forward strand.
GCTAAAGCTGAAACTCCAGTACTTTGGCCACCTCATGCGAAGAGCTGACTCATTGGAAAAGACTCTGATGCTGGGAGGGATTGGGGGCAGGAGGAGAAGGGGACAACCGAGGATGAGATGGCTGGATGGCATCACAGACTCGATGGACCTGAGTCTGAGTGAACTCTGAGAGATGGTGATGAACAGGGAGACCTGGTGTGCTGCGATTCATGGGGTCGCAAGGAGTCGGACATGACTGAGCGACTCACTGAACTGAACTGATGGGGTTCTCAAGGCATGAATGTTGAAGTGGTTTTCCATTCCCTTCTCTGAGCCACCAGGGAAGCCCATTCCTTTCTTTAGTGGACCACATTTTGTCAAAACTCTCCACCATGACCCATCCATCTTGGATTGCTCTACACAGCATGGCTCATAGCTTCACTGAGTTAGACAAGGCTGTGGTCCATGTGATCAGTTTGATTAGTGTTCTGTGATTGTGGTTTTCATTCTGTCCACCTTCTGATGGATAAGGATAAGAGGCTTATGGAAGCTTCCTGATGGGAGAGACTGACTGTGGGGGAAACTGGGTCTTGTTTTGATGGGCAAGGCCATGTTCAGTAAATCTTTAATCCAATTTTTTGTTGATGGGCAGGGCTCTGTTCCCTCCCTGTTGTTTGGCCTAAGACCAAACTATCGTGGAGGTAATGAATAAAATGGGGACCTTCTTCAAAAGGTCCTGGGTAAACACTGCCACACTCAGTGCCCCTGACCCTTCAGCAGGCCACAGCAGATATATACAGTGGGATAAATTTTGGTGCAAACATTAAGAAATCCTATCACCTGCAACAACATGGATAGACCTGAGAGCATCATATTAAGTAAAATAAACTTAAAAGTGAAAGATAAATGCTGTATGATCTCATATAAATGTGGAATCTAAAAAACAAAATGGTAAAATTGATGAACAGAGAGATCATATTTGTGGTTATCAGAGGCAAAGAGTGAGTGGATAGGAAGTTGGAGGAAGGTGGTCAAAGGTATAAACTTCCAGTTATAAGATAAATAAAAACTAATAATGTAATATAAAACATGATTATAGCTAACAGTGCTGTGGACTTCACAAAGTATCACTAGACTGATCATGTCTCGTGACAGCGCTGTTTATTTTCACATAAAAGTATTATTTCTGTATGAAGTCTTAGAAAATTGCAAGCATACTTTAAAGGATGCAGTCTTTAGAAGTTGTATATCTTATATCTTATTAAAAACCCCTTTAGAACACTTAATAAATATAGCGAGATACTAGATTTTTTAAAAGTATATGTTTAATTATGTATAATATTCAAAAAGGGATATAGTTGCTATTTGTGAGAGTTTCAGGCAACAAATAAACAATGTGGTTTTAATCATTATAACTGGCTAATAATATTGAATCACAGATTAATTTTTCTGGTAGAAAATAGGCAACAAAAAAGATTTTTACTTAATATTCTAAGGCATTTAACTCTTTACATGGTTTTGGTCATATTATTTGATGCAAGCCTAGCTGTAGATAATGTAGGTTCTAATCCTCTAGGAATCTGCAAACAGAGAGAACCTCCAACGTATGAAACTCAGACAACTGAACTCTTTGAAACAGATTTTTGTTATCCTTCTCAGTGACAATGATTGGCGGTTAATCAGATTAACTATGGAACGGGCCAGGTAAATATTCCCATTACCCATAGGAATCAGAGTGGAGCTGGTTTTAACATATTCCACTGTGGCAAAGAAATTAACTCTCTTCTTTAGGCTTTAGCTTCTGCAGTACATGATCAAGTAGTCCACGAGAGGAATGTCTTTATTTGCTTGAGCCCAGTACTCTACCATGAGCTTGTTTTTGACCCACTTTAATCTTAGCATGACCAACTTTTTTCCCATGTTTGGTTAGAATTTTCTCATCATGATTCCTAGATGTGCTGTGGGTAAAATATGCTGCTCTCCAACAGAGAGAAAAGGTGATCAAGGTTATAAGAAGTTATTTTCCCCCTAAAATTTAATTGTTTGAATAAAACATGGCTTTGGGGAATACATGTGACAAACAATTTCTTTGCATATTGGGTTTCTAACAAAGCCTCAAAAATGAACATTTTTGTGATCCAGTGAGCTCATGTGGTAGGAAATGATGTACTTTTCTAATGAAGTAGAGTTTGAAATTAAATTATCACTCAATTCCTGGTAAAACTTAGAAAAAGATTATGGGTTGTTAATTGTTTCATGAGTGACTCAGTGTTCTTTATTTATTGGGCCTTGACTATAAAAAAAATACTTCACACAAATTCAAATATTCTCAACACTTAGGAAAACAATAGTCATAAAGGTCTTTTCTTAGTATGAACCATTCCGTTTTTCTCTTTTTTCCTCTTAATAGTTAAGATTTTTTAAACAAGATGGGGGAAACTTTGGAGGGGAAGAGAAGACACTGATCTGCCAGAACTGAGTCCTACAAAGATGGTGATAAAAATGGAGATAAGATACATGTTTCAGTTGTTCCTCCTCTTCTCCACAATCCAGGAGCTCTCTTTTCCCTGCTTCTGTGACAACTAGTATCTGTCTTTTCCATATCTGTGGTTTCTACATATTTTTCCTATAAGACATTTTTATAAAATGTATCTGGCTTTCTGGGTAATTAAAAACTCAAGTAGATTTTAATAGACATACACAAGGTGTGTCATTTCATTTCTATTAAATATCTAAGTAGGATTAGAATGACTATTGGCTGGTAGAAGCAGATAGTAATTGTATCTTATCAGAGATAACGATGTTTCAGATTAATATTCTCCTGTCCTTGGAGCAGAAGAACTAGATTGCATATGGGAAGATTTAATTGTGTTGAGCATTCTGGAGTAGTGGACCATACTAAAAAATATACTAAAGGGTATGTATGCAGTGAGTAGATTCAGACTTAAGTTGCATCAAAGGATTTAATTACTGGGTTAGATAGGAGTTACCCGTGTGAATGACCAAAACTTGATATAGAGTGTGATTATTCAATAATCAATTTATTTTCAAAGTTTTCAAAGTGCACCATAGCTATTCTCAGTTCAGTTCAGTTCAGTCGCTCAGTTGTGTCTACCTCTTTGCGACCCCATGAATCGTAGCACGCCATCACCAACTCTCGGAGTTCACCCAAATTCATGCCCATCAAGTCAGTGATGCCATCCAGCCATCTCATCCTTGGTCACCCGCTTCTCCTCCTGCCCCCAGTCCCTCTCAGCATCAGGGTCTTTTCCAGTGAGTCAACTCTCCTCATGAGGTAGCCAAAGTATTGGAGTTTCAGCTTCAGCATCAGTCCTTCCAATCTCACTTCCTATTAAAATAGTAATTAGTTTCATTAGTGTTAGTCTCACCTCGAAAGATGATTTTGTTTAATGATAAACTGAAAGACACATTTAGTGTTATTATTAGCAAAGACATTTGGCAGCATGGAGAGCACATCAGAACTTCTCTAGAAGGAAAAAAAATAACCTAGTAATTATAAAATAGGATTCTATTTCCATGGTAATTACTTGTATAGTAATTACTTTAACCACTTGGTGTTTAGCCATTATGGGATAGTGCTTGTTACTTTTAGTCACCATGAGTTGGCTTCACTATCATTTTTGGGTGTCTATGAAACAAACAAAAATTGTAATAAAAATCAATTAAATGTTGTATAATTACAAAAAGCAAAATAATTACAAAAAAGATAAACACCTATAATTTGCATGACTAATAGCACTCTATAAAAAGTGAATTCATCCCTTAAACATTTTGTTCAGAACATAATATGTATAAAAGGCTGTGCTTCTTAATGGGAGAAATAAGAAGTATCACCAAAAGAGCAGAAAAATGATTCAAAGCAGTAGTAGGTTCAAGATAGCATGTGAAGTGGGTATACACATCAGAACACATATACTCAGGTGTGCAAGAATGATTTTTCTTCTTTTTCAAAATCATCTCTGTTTTGATCCTAAAATCCCATCTAGCCTGAATGGCATGAAATTTCATCTCAGTAATTATTAGGACTCCTGTTTTCCATCAAAACCTTAAGCACTGGAGGGCACTGTGCAGTGCCGAGAACCAACAAACTCTTACAGGATTGATGGTATACCGGGTCCAGTTGGTGGTGGTCCCTTGAAATCTGAAAGTTCCTTGCTTTGATCCCAGACAAGGGTTAGGAGGATTTTTGCCAGGTTTGGGAATATTGCTTTCACTATTTAGGTTTCCTTTCTGAAAACTGCTAACTCATCTATCTGACATAGCGGAAGTGGGATTCAGGTCCTTAGCAATCTTGGGATCAGCTGATTTTCCCATTCTTCTCCAACCAGAAATCTACCAGAGTGCCCCCTTCTCTTTCCTCCTTGATCTCTCCTCCCCTCTCTTCCTTTCCTATCTCTGCCTTCTTTCCTACTTATCTCCTTTCCAAGCATCAGACATCATTTTATTCCCTGAACTTCAAAGAAAATAAGAAAGAGAGATCCCGATTCAGATTCTTTTCCTCTTTCTGCCTCCTAAACTCAGGAGAAAAATGACAGAGAACATGCACAGAACAGTATCTCAATAAAGTATAGTGACACTAGGTATACAGCCAATCCTCCACATTCACTGATAAGGAAGGTTGATTATGGGAACTAGGCATCTGCGGTTTTTTTCTCTGTGGTCAGTCCTGGACGCAGTCACCCCAGGGTACAGAGGGACAGTTGTTCAGTCATACAACACAAAAGTCAATTTTTTATGTTCTCTGAGGCAGAAAGTTTCAAACGTCAGTGAGTGAATTTAGGGTATGGAATGAGAATGTTAGCGCTTCTGTTTTGTATTTGGATGATATTATCCTTTACACCTTTTAGTTTTGGTCATATTTTACATGTGCATATTTTTAAAATGAATTTTTATTGATATATAGTTGCTTTACAATGTTGTGTTAGTTCCTGCTATACAACAAAATGAATCAACTATACATATATAACCTGTTTTTTGGATTTCCTTCTGATTTAGGTCACCACAGAGCACTGAGTAGAGTTCCCTGAGCTATACAAGAAGTTCTCATTAGTTATCTATTTCATACATAGAATCAATAGTGTATATGTGTCAATTCCAATGTCTCAATTCACATGCATGTTATATCAATGCAATATTAAGTATATATATATAGGTTTTAAAAATGGATGCTTAGAACTATATGGATACCTGATATATACAAAACAATGTGCTAAATATTTCAGGGTCACAGGGTATTTGTGGTCATACATGACTACTGTGGCTTCCCTGGTGGGTCAGTGGTCAAGAATCCATCTACCAATGGAGGAGATACAGATTCGATCCCTAGATCAGGAAGATCTCCTGGAGAAGGAAATGGCAAGCCATTTCAGTATTCTTGCCTGGGAAATCCCATGGACAGAGGAGCCTGTTGAGCTACAGTCTCTGAGGTCACAAAAGAGTCAGACACTACTTAGCGACTAACTGACAACAGAAACAAGTTTACTACTTATTAGATGAATTTAGAAAATGAAACTTGCATCTATACCACAAGAATGTTCTATTAAAAAAATCTCAAATAAATCCTATTATAAGGTTTCAAAAGAGGAAAAGTTTATATCTAGCTATGTGTTTGTATGGTAGTGTCATCGGATAAGACATTGTTGAGGAAAACTTCATCAAAGTGATTCTTCTGGACTTAAGTCTTGAAAGCAGAATACATATTACCTGTGGAAATAAATTAAAGGAGAAGGGTAATTCATCTCGAATAGGAAGGACTTTGAGGTTCCCTGAAGGTGCATAAATGATTTTTAAGAGGTCTTCAGGTATGGATATTTATAAAGAAACAAAATTTCCTGTTTTCAATGTGTGTTCTTTCTTAAAATCTATCTGCCCACTTTTAAAATTCCCAGGAACACAAAGTGGTGATTCTGGAATTCATGTTTTGTTTTTATTTTTACTCCTAAACAACATCTGCACATGGGAAAGGGTTACTAAATATACATTGCTGCTGTTGCTGCTGCTAAGTCACATCATTCGTGTCTGAATCTGTGCAGCCCCATAGATGGCAGCCCACCAGGCTCACCCATCCCTGGGATTCTCCAGGCAAGAACACTGGAGTGGGTTGCCATTTCCTTCTCCAATGCATGAAAGTGAAAAGTGAAAGGGAAGTCGCTCAGTTATGTCCGATTCAGCAATGTTGTAACTGCAAACTCATAATTTTTTAAAATTGAAATTTGAAAGAAAGTTGGAAGGCTCAGAATGGTGACTAGGAGAAGTACAAAACACATCACAACACTATGTAAAACACAGAATAATAATCAACATTGATTGTTGATGTTGACCAAGAACTCAGTGATGTAACAATAATAATTTTAACAATGAAAAGGTTACTGCTTTAAAGTATATAGAGTTTTCATATATATTGTCTCACTCATTTTTCCAACATTTTATGAAATAGCTGACGTACTTCCAAATTACAGAAAACATTGTGACTCAGAGAGGTCAACTAAGCAGACTATACACCCCTGTATGTTGCTGTTTAGCCACTAAGTTATCTCTAACTCTTTTGTGACCCCATGCACTGTAGTTCACCAGGCTCCTCTGTCCATGGGGTTCCCCAGGCAAGAATACCAGCGTGGGTTGCCATTTTCTCTTCAGGGGATCTTCCTGACCCAAGGATCAAACCCGCATCTCCTGCATTGGCATGTGAATTCTTGACCACTGAGATACCTGGGAATGCTGTACAATTCTATACAGAGGAACTGTAACTCAAATACAGACCTTTGGAATATATCTTATATATATGCATACTACTATGTTATCTTTATGCTTCATCCTTGCAAGTTTGCAAAAAAACTACTGAGTAAATTGGGTAAAAGTGAAGTTCAAAAAAGATAACTGACCTGGCAGCAAGTGTTAGATTCAGACTAAATCCCCAAATTTCAACCCCCATCTATATCCTTGCTTCCACAGTACAGTTCTCAGAAATATGTATCACTTGTGAGATCTTTGGAAATGTAGATTCTCTGGCCACAAAACCAGACTTACTAAATCAGAATTTGCATCTTTAACAACATCACAGATGTTTCATTAAAATTTGAGAAGCACTAGTATAGATGACAAAGCAAATCTCTCTGCACAGGTAAAATAGCTTGTTTGGCATTTACAAAACTCTTTCTGCCGGTGAATGGTTCAAACAGCTGCTTCAATATTGGAAATTCTCCTTATTATCCATAAAAATCCAAAGACAGAAAAAAGAAAAAGGCAACCACAATGAGGTAACCCCAAAGTTTATTTCCCTGAATTCTGATATAGTGCCCTATACTTCCAATACTTGTAAGAATGTAGGTTTTTTTTTTTTTTTTTTTTCTGTTTGTTTCTTCCTTCCTTTTAGCATAAAGTCAAAAAAAGAAATATTTATAAAGATGGTGGTGGTTTGTTTAAACTCACTGCACTTTTGTAAATTTTAAATGACAAGTATGTTCTGCCATTAATAGAGTTTTTGGAGCCATTCATACAAATGTGCCAGCACATGCAAAAGCCACACATTCTTTGTTAAACTAAACAGTCCTAAGCATTGTGTGGACTCCTGGCATAGTATGGCTAAATATTCAGACACATGCCTATATAGTACTGTGTGTTCTGCCAAATAGAGGGAAAACAAAAGAAAGAAAATCATATAAATATACTGGTAAACATTGACTTTGTAAGGAACAGCATAAGCTGTGTTGGAAAAAAATGTAGAGCATGATTCAAAGAATATATTTAAATTTTTTTCCTTAGGAAAATGTATCTAATTTGTTTTTCATGAAAACATGTATTTAGCAGTGGGGAGTTTTTCATTGGCTAAGATATTTTGGCATATTTATAGTGTAAAGGTGATTGGAATTATATTTGCATTCATTTTGCACTGAAATTTCAAATTAGTATAAGATATATACTTTGTAACAGAAAATCTTTGCCAGTCAGGATATACTCCCTTTAAGGAAGCATAATTCAGTACATGAAAATTCAAAGTGACTAACCTATAAATATGGGGGAATTATTCATGTTACCAAAGGATCCTTTCTTTACCAAACATCTATCACAGGATATCTTTAAATAACTAGCTTCCTTTTATGACATTTAAGAGTACTAGATTTAACATTTATGATGTTCAAGAAATATCTAAAAAGCATACCTGTTATATAAGGCATAGGTCTAGGTACATGATTTTAGAAGTCCTTAATGATCTTGATTTATGCTACAACTGTTAATCATTACCAATTGAGGAAGAATTTGAAAGGCTAGTCATCAAGCCAATATGATGTTTCTTCAAAAATTTTCTCTAAAAGTATTTCTCTTCAAATACTTTCTCACTCAAACTCCCTTTATTTTTCTTCTGGTATGATAATTTTCTAAATTGTATTCTACTACATCTGTTTTTTAAAGGGCTATTTGAAATTCATCTCTCCTTCCATAAGTCAATGCTTTGCTCTCCTTTCTCTCCAAACACTTCCTACAGAATCACACAATTAAATCTCACTCTAACCAAACTCAGCCTCTTCTAGGACCTCTCACAAACTCCATCATACCCTGGCAGATGTTGTGAAGGAGCAATTCAAACTGATCGAGCAGTTTGTATTGGCTCTCGTTAGTTTATTATCCATTTTCATTGGCTTTGGTCTAGCTTGAGGCAGAACCAGTTATTACTTTCTCACTCACGATTTTGTTTCCTGTATAAACTACTATCTAAATCATGCCAATTTTCATTCATCCTCTATGTTCATAGAGTCTAGTGATTCTCTCCAGTGTACATCCTTTTTTAAATTGTCACCAGTGTTTATCTTCTAAGAAATAAACCGGGTCTTACTACTCCAATGTTTAAAAGCTTCCCATGATGGCTCATGGAGGGTGGGAATTTCTCATCTGCAGAAAAATTATCCAATGACTGAGCTTAACTGAGTGAATAATATGAGATGGCTGGATGGCATCCCGGACTCGATGGACGTGAGTCTGAGTGAACTCCGGGAGATGGTGATG
>SJYX01022235.1:0-30653 GCA_006410675.1 Oreotragus oreotragus
CCTGTCCATCACCAACTCCCGGAGTTCACTCAAACTCACGTCCATTGAGTCTGTGATGCCATCCAGCCATCTCATCCTCGGTTGTCCCCTTCTCCTCCTGCCCCCAACCCCTCCTAGCATCAGAGTCTTTTCCAATGAGTCAGCTCTTCGCATGAGGTGGCCAAAGTACTGGAGTTTCAGCTTTAGCATCATTCCTTCCAAAGAAATCCCAGGGTTGATTTCCTTCAGAATGGATTGGTTGGATCTCCTTGCAGTCCAAGGGACTCTCAAGAGTCTTCTCCAACACCACAGTTCAAAAGCATGAATTCTACAGCGCTCAGCCTTCTTCACAGTCCAACTCTCACATCCATACATGACCACAGGAAAAACCATAGCTTTGACTACACAGACCTTAGTCAGCAAACTAATGTCTCTGCTTTTGAATATGCTATCTAGGTTGGTCATAACTTTTCTTCCAAGGAGTAAACGTCTTTTAATTTCATGGCTGCAGTCACCATCTGCAGTGATTTAAGTAGTATTAAATGATCTCTCTCTACCAAGAAATATTTTCTACTTTTTAGTGCTTAACAATGTGTAAGTTTTTTAATTATTAATTATTAAGCTTTGTTGGCTTTAGGTCATTAAATTAGCTTTGTTTTCATTACAAATAAATGTTATACTGTATACTTTACAAAATAAATATTTAAATACAAAAACTTGTCAAAGCATCTCAGACTATATCTGCACACAGTTTCTCAGTATACAACTCACTGTGCTCTTCTTGCATAATCATCTGATTATTGAAACATGTGCAAACAAATAAAAACAATTGATACATTACATTTAGCAACATGTTTGATGCAGAAACTTCAAAAAAGTTGATAAATGATCTATTTTCAAAAAATGTGTTTGAATAGATTGAACAAGTTAATGTTTGAATTTAGGATTTCACGTTAAACACAGATACCAAAAGATGAATTTCCTAATTTTTGTTACTCTAATGAAAGGTTAGTTTCTAAGACATAAAAATGACTAAAAATAACTCAAAGCCCCCTAAAGCATCCACATCAAAATATATATAATAGTAACTGAATGAGGGAGCTATTATTTGCAGCTTGAAGAAACTTTAGAACATTTAACATTTGGATCCATAATTTTAAGTCTATCAAGATTTTGTGCAAAATTTAGTTCTCCTCTTTACAATGTCTAATTGTTTTGCTGATGTTGATAATTGTATTGATAACAAGGAAACATTTACAGCTCTATCAGGTAAATACAGTGTGTGAAAGACCTATGAGAAACATTTTTAAAATTTGGGAAAAAAGAGAAGTACTTTAAGAACTGCTACCCAAATCAAATGTATCTTCTACTATACTGAAATACATTTCTTTTACATACATCTATCAGGTATAATCCTGGAGTAGGGCATGGAAATCCACTCCAGTGTTCTTACCTGAAGAATCCCATGGACAGAGGAGCCTAGCTGGCTGCAGTCCATACGCTTGCACAGAATCAGACATAACTGAAGCGACTTGCAAGCAAGCAAGCATCAAGTATAATATCAGTTAAAGCATTGTTTATGATAGCTACAGCTCCTCCTTCAGAGTTTCAGAGACATTAGAAAATTTTCTTTTAGTGCCCCCAATATATGTTTCCTTTACCTGATGAGTCTTTATTTCCAGAAATCTCATGAATCAAGAGATCTTTAAAGATTTAAGACATGTATCTTTTTGACATTATAAAATCTTTAACAAATTATATAAATTCTATCACCTTATGAGATTGGCATTCAATGACTGTAGACCCTGAGAGAAGGAATATAATAACTCCAAGAGGACAGTCTCTAGCATGCTTGTTCAGTGATGGACCTCAGTAGTAAGACTGCATGACATGCAGTAAATTATCAAAGAATATTTTTGAATGGTATGTGTAATGAAATAAGAAGAAATATTGGAGAAGCAAAAATATTATAAAAGGTGTTTAATTTATCATGAGAAATATCTCTATGAGACTAAAATTTTACTATCAGAATAAAAATTGATTCAATTAACAAATTTAACAAAAGTTAAATGTTGAAGTAAATTGGAAAAGAGAAATATAATTTAATATACATAAGTTAATATCATTGTTTCATGTTGAAGAGAACTGGAGATAATATGTAAATTGCAACTTGTAATTAGTGGCATAAAAATAAAAACAGTAAGAATAAAAAATAAAACCATTTTTATTTTCAAAACATTTTAGTTGGAATAAAGTGAATTATAAGTTAGTATTGAAAAGAGCTATTTACATAATATTTTTATACTGAACTTTAATATTCAGTTTTATTCCAAGTCTTGTATATCTTATATAGAGATATTCATAATATGTAACTATATGTGGAAAAATATGTTTCATTCAAGAGTGTCAAAAATAGTCTGTGGTTTACTAGCAATACCTTAGCAGAGTACTGAATACAACTCTGCCTCCACTGATGCCCTCCACCCATAGATGTTTACCTTGTTGTCAGATTGATTTCTATGGTGGCCTTGAGAAGGTGATAATTTGTATGCTTTAAATATAGTGGTTCCAAATAGGAAAATTTGTATGCTTTAAATATAGCGGTTCCAAATAGGAAAAGGAGTACGTCAAGGCTGTATACTGTTTCCCTGCTTATTTAATTTATATGCAGAGTACATCATGAGAAACGCTGGACTGGAAGAAACACAAGCTGGAATCAAGATGGCCGGGAGAAATATCAATAACCTCAGATATGCTGATGACACCACCCTTATGGCAGAAAGTGAAGAGGAGCTAAAAAGCCTCTTGATGAAAGTGAAGGAGGAGAGCGAAAAAGTTGGCTTGAAGCTCGACATTCAGAAAACGAAGATCATGGCATCCAGTCCCATCACTTCATGGGAAATAGATGGGGAAACAGTGTCAGACTTTATTTTTGGGGGCTCCAAAATCACTGCAGATGGTGACTGCAGCCATGAAATTAAAAGACGCTTACTCCTTGGGAGAAAAGTTATGACCAACCTAGATCTGTCTCTTATACACATCTAGATGTGTATAAGAGACAGGCATCAGTCCTTCCAATGGACATTCAGAGTTGATTTCCTTTAGGATTGATTGGTTTGATCTCCTTGCTGTCCAAGGGACTGCAAAGAGTCTCCTCCAGTACCACAGTTCAAAAGCATCAGTTCTTTGGTGATCAGCCTTCTTTATGGTCCAACTCTCACATCCATACATGACTAGTGGAAAAACCATAGCTTTGACTAAATGGACCTTTGTTGGCAAAGTGATCTTTCTCCTTTTTAATACACTGTCTAGGTTTGTCATAGCTATTCTTCCAAGGAGCAAGTATCTTAATTTCATGGCTGCAGTCACCGTCCGCATTGATTTTAGAGTCCAAGTAAATGAAATCTGACATTGTATCCACATTTTCCCCATCTATTTGCCATGAAGTGATAGGACCAGATGCCATGATCTTAGCTTTCTGAATGTTGAGTTTTAGGCCAGCTTTTTCATTCTTCTCTTTCACTTTTATCAAGAGGCTCTTTAGTTCCTCTTCACTTTCTGCCATTGAAGTGGTATCATCTGCACAACTAAGATTGTTGATATTTCTCCCAGCAATCTTATTCCAGGTTGTGATTCATCCAGCCCTGCATTTTGCATGATGTACTCTGCATATAAGTTAAATAAGCTGGATGACAACACACAGCCTTGACATATTCCTTTCCCAATTTTGAACCAGTCATGACATTGTTCCATGTCTGGTTCTAACTGTTGCTTCTTGTCCTGCATACAAGTTTATGTATGTCAAGGCTGTATATTGTCACCCTGCTTATTTCACTTCTTTGCAGAGTACATCTCGCTTAACAGTTTTCCCTGTCCTTCACTATCTCCCAGAGTTTGCTCAAATTCCTGTCTACTGAGTCAGTGACGCTATCTAATCATCTATTCTTCTGCACCCCTCTTCTCCTTTTGCCTTCAATCTTTCCCAGCATCGGAGTCTTTTCCAATGAGCCAGCTCTTCACATCAGTTTCACTATAATGGAAGAAAGTAAAGAGGAACTAAAGAGCTTCTTGATGAGGGCGAAAGAGGAGAGTGAAATAGCTGGCTAGATACTCAACATTCAAAAAACTAAGATCATGGCAACTGGTCTCATCACTTCATGGCAAACAGAAGGGGGAAAAGTGGAACAGAGACAGATTTCATTTTCTTGGGCTCCAAAATCATTGTGCACTGTGACTGCAGCCATGAAATTAAAAGAAGCTTGCTCCCTGGAAGGAAAGCTATGAGAAACCTAGATAGCATATAAAAAGCAAAGATATCACTTTGTTCACATAGGTCTATATAGTCAAAGCTATGGTTTTCTACTAGTCATGTATGGATGTGAGAGTTAGACCATAAAGGCTGAGTGCAGAAGAACCAATGCTTTCAAACTGTGATGCTGGAGAAAACTCTTCCGAATCCCTTAGACTGTAAGGAGATCAAACCAGTCAATCCAAAAAGGAAATCAACCCTGACTATTCATAGGAAGGACTGAAGCTGAAACTCCAATACCTTGGCCACCTGATGCAAAGAAACAACTCATTGGAAAAGATCCTGATGCTGAGAAAGATTGAAGGCAAAGGAGAAGTGGACAACATAGGATGAGATGGTTAGATAGCATCACTGACTCAGAGGTCATGAATTTGAGCAAACTCCAGGAGATAGTGAAGGACACAGGAGCCTGGCATGCTCACATGATTTAGCAACTGAACATCACTGAACAATTTATGTAACTTATGCACAAGTCCTCCTGTGGTCTCCTCGATGGAAAAGAGCTACATCTTTTTCATGTTCTATATTCCTAGAGGGCTTCAACTTATAAACTTAATTTGCTCCTTTACTTCAACTTTACTTTCTTTAGTATTTCAGTTACTTACCAAAGGTTATTTTTACAGTGTATAAGACAGAACTTATATTTTAAAAGTATATAAACAACAGGGATTTTATATTTGGTATTTAAAGGGAAAGCATGCTATTTTTAAACATCTAAATACAGGTCTCAAAAATTGGCTTTAGTTCTACATTTCAAATTATAACACTTTAACTGTGAGGAGGATACTAGGAAACAACTATTTTCAGACACCAGAGGCAGGACTGTAAGATCCCACATGCTGCGGAGCCCCTAAGCCCGCACACCACAATTCGAGAGCTTCAGTGCTCTAGAGCACATGCGCTGCAGCAAGCTAAGCCCACGCCACAACTAGAGAAAGCCTGTGTGCCACAGGAAGACGGAACACAGCCAAAAAAAAAAAAAAAAAGAACGAATACAAAGATCAAATAGAGAGCTAGCCATCTTAAAGCTCAATGAAAACATATATACTTAAATATTAAATAAGAAGGAACTGGCTGAATTAATTATGGCATATTCATCAACACAAGAGAAAACCAAGCCTGTGATATAAAGCCAGGCATATCACCCAGAATGTCAACAAAATTAACATTTTCCCAGTAGACTGTCACCTAGTTTTTAATATCTAAACTTCCTAGAACATGTCACTCAGTTTAATCCTTTTCAACTAGTGTTTATAAAATAATCTTTTATATTTATACCTCCAAAACTCAAAACATTAAAAAAAAATAATGTATTGGGGGGGAGGGAATCAAATTTCATTACAAAGGTAATTGGTATGACAGAATCACTGACATTTTGAAACTGAACTGAGTGCTAAAAAAAAAAAGAAAGAAGATGAATGTCTCAGATGTTATTGATAACTAAGAGGGCATCTCAGTGTCATGCCCTGTGAGAGACATTCTCCACCACTGGGCACATATACTAAATGTGTTTTCTAAGACCTTTCACAATGAGCCCTTGATTTTGCTAAGGGTTATACAGTAAAAGGCAAAAGTTGAAAAGGTTGTAAACAAGAAAAAGGAAAAAAAATGACTAAATAGAAGAGAAAAAATTATTATTTAAATCATTACTTTGATCAGGAAGCCATGTTTTAAGCATTTTATATAAAAACAGACTAGCTTGTTAAACACTGGCATTTAGTGTACTTTTAAAAACGGGTTGAATATTTTGTGTTATTATATATACAACTTTTAAAATTTAAAATAATGGTAGATATGTTCTAGATTAGTATTTTTGGCAGAATATCTGATTTTCATGAATTGATTACTGATATTAAGTGGTAGATGCCTGCAATGCTTAACTATTTTGGAGAGCCAGTTGTTATGGTTTGACTACAAAGGAATACAAGAAGACTTTTTAAGATGATGGAAATTTTCAATATCTTATGGTTATGGTGGTTAGTATATGACTGTATGTATTCATTAAACTAATAGAAGGTAAATTTTACTGTATATAAATTATATCTCAATAAACACAACTCCAGTCTCCCTACTTATTTAACTTATATGCAGAGTACATCATGAGAAACGCTGGACTGGAAGAAACACAAGCTGGAATCAAGATTGCTGGGAGAAATATCAATAACCTCAGATATGCTGATGACACCACCCTTATAGCAGAAAGTGAGGAGGAGCTAAAAAGCCTCTTGATGAAAGTGAAGGAGGAGAGCGAAAAAGTTGGTTTAATGCTCAACATTCAGAAAACGAAGATCATGGCATCCGGTCCCATCACTTCATGGGAAATAGATGGGGAAACAGTGGAAACAGTGTCAGACTTTATTTTTTGGGGCTCCAAAATCAGATGGTGACTGCAGCCATGAAATTAAAAGACGCTTACTCCTTGGAAGAAAAGTTATGACCAACCTAGATAGTATATTCAAAAGCAGAGACATTACTTTGTCGACTAAGGTCCACCTAGTCAAGGCTATGGTTTTTCCTGTGGTCATGTATGGATGTGAGAGTTGGACTGTGAAGAAAGCTGAGCATCGAAGAATCAGTGCTTTTGAACTGTGGTGTTGGAGAAGACTCTTGAGAGTCCCTTGGACTGCAAGGAGATCCAATCAGTCCATTNAAAAAAAAAAAGAAAGAAGATGAATGTCTCAGATGTTATTGATAACTAAGAGGGCATCTCAGTGTCATGCCCTGTGAGAGACATTCTCCACCACTGGGCACATATACTAAATGTGTTTTCTAAGACCTTTCACAATGAGCCCTTGATTTTGCTAAGGGTTATACAGTAAAAGGCAAAAGTTGAAAAGGTTGTAAACAAGAAAAAGGAAAAAAAATGACTAAATAGAAGAGAAAAAATTATTATTTAAATCATTACTTTGATCAGGAAGCCATGTTTTAAGCATTTTATATAAAAACAGACTAGCTTGTTAAACACTGGCATTTAGTGTACTTTTAAAAACGGGTTGAATATTTTGTGTTATTATATATACAACTTTTAAAATTTAAAATAATGGTAGATATGTTCTAGATTAGTATTTTTGGCAGAATATCTGATTTTCATGAATTGATTACTGATATTAAGTGGTAGATGCCTGCAATGCTTAACTATTTTGGAGAGCCAGTTGTTATGGTTTGACTACAAAGGAATACAAGAAGACTTTTTAAGATGATGGAAATTTTCAATATCTTATGGTTATGGTGGTTAGTATATGACTGTATGTATTCATTAAACTAATAGAAGGTAAATTTTACTGTATATAAATTATATCTCAATAAACACAACTCCAGTCTCCCTACTTATTTAACTTATATGCAGAGTACATCATGAGAAACGCTGGACTGGAAGAAACACAAGCAGTGCTGCGATTCATGGGGTCGCAAAGAGTCGGACACGACTGAGCGACTGAACTGATTCTTTCCTTCTCCAAAAACACGTTGGGCGTGGATATGGAACAAAGTGAACTCTCATATACTCTAGTGAGAGTGTAATAGGTGAAAACAATTTGGAAAACTGTTTAACTGTACCCACTATATGTGAATGGTGCACAGCTAGGACCCAGCAATTTGCCGAATTATTATACTCAATAAAATGCTTACATATGTGCAAAGACATGTACAAAGATGTACACAGCATTATTTAACAGGCAAAAGTTGGAAATAATCAAATACTTATTACAATATGAAGGAGAAATACAATATGAGATAGTCTTAAGATGGACTAATACAAAAATGATCAAACTATGCCTCATGAAAAAACATAAATGAATTTTACAAATCAAAGAAGACAGAAAATAATACATATGATAGTCATAGCATATGATTCCATCAATATAAAGTTCAAAATTAATCTATGGTACTACAAGTCACAGCAGTGGTTTCCCCTGCAGCTGGGAGAGGAGAGCTATTAGGAGAGTGCATGAGAGGAATTTCCGGGGTGCTGGGAATACTGGTCCTGACTGGTAATTACATGTACGTTCATTCATTTTTGATAATGAACTGAACTATACACTAATTTTACATTTTTCTATATGTTAAACTTAAATTAAAATGCACACCACTAAAAAAACATAGCAGGCATTCCCTTTTGTAAGATGATAAGCATATACCATAATGCTTCAGGGAAGGCAATGGCACCCCACCCCAGTACTCTTGCCTGGAAAATCCAATGGACGGAGTAGCCTGGTGGGCTGCAGTCTATGGGGTCGCTAACAGTCAGACAGACTGAGCGACTTCACTTTCACTTTTCTCTTTCATGCACTGGAGAAGGAAATGGCAACCCACTCCAGTGTTCATGCCTGGAGAATCCCAGGGATGGTGGAGCCTGGTGGGCTGCCGTCTATGGGGTCACACAGAGTCGGACACGACTGAAGTGACTTAGCAGCAGCAGCAGTAGCAGCATAATGCTTAGAGTGGTCACCTCTGATTACTGGTACTAAATGTGACTTGCTTTTCTGATTAGAATGCTTTGATTTCTAAAATAATGTAGTAAAAGAAACCATAAAATTTGAAAAAGTTTACATATCTTTAGAACAGTATTTCTTAAAAGAAATATACTAAAATATTAGTGTATTGATGAAAACATACCCTATTTATTAAAGGGCCCACCCAGTCCTCAAGTATCTCTCTTTCTATGTAATCAGCCTATATTAAGGAAACTTTCATTAGCAATTTTTTTTTCATTTTAAAATGAATATAAAACAGCAACATACACAATCTTGAACTACAGCCAATCATACTATAGTGCTAGGAAAGGGGAAAGGGTGGTGAGAAGGTCACTAGTATTTTCACTTTTTTACATATGTTCACATTTAAAGCATTCTTAAAATATCTGGTGACTGTTAGTTCCTAAAACAGTTCTGAGTCAAATTCAATTTTCCTAACACAAAACAACATGATATTACTACCCCCAGCCTGTCTCCCAAAAGGAATGCTTTGACCATTTCAGAAAAGAGAAAACACACCATAAAAGAACAGAGGAAAATGTTTTAGAAACTCATAGCACACTAAAACATTTTATCCACCTTTGTAGTTTGAAATCTGTCAGAATCTCTGATTTGTAATCCAGCATAATATAAGCCATATGAAACTTTAAAAGTCTTACTCTTTTAAGAGTAGAAAATAGAAGTATTAAAGAAAAATTGGAAAAAAAAATCTGCTGAAATAATTCAGTATTTATGAAGATAACACCTGTTTTCAAAAAGGAAAAACAATGAAAGGTAACAGAATTCATTTGTCTAAGTAAAACTCGAGAATCACACCTCTAAATAAACATTTATGAGAATCTAAGATGAGCCAGGTGGAATCCTAAAGTGTAAAGTATGAAAGGAAACACAATGAATAAGAAACCTAAAGTCCTCTGAGATAAATCCTATCTCATATTTCCATGCAAATAACTATGATCCAGGAAATTAGAAAGGGGCATTGTGCCTGTGTGCTCAGAGAACAGACAGCCCTTCCTTGAACAGGCCTGTATCTGGTTCCCCAGTTAACTTCATTCCATCTGTCCCAGGGTTGGCCTCTAAAGCAGAGTTGCCCCATACTGATGAAGTGAGAGATAGTTAAGATTTTTAACTTCTTAAAAATCTTCATAGTTATTTACATTAGAAATATATAAACTAGGATATCAATCACACAATTTTCAAGGACTTTACCACTTAATATAAGGATAGAGTAAATAATGTGCTTAGATTTTTGAAAAAGTGAAGTAAGTAAATTGGAATTCAATCTGTACTCAGATAAGAAAAAGTCACGGTGGTTGCATGGATGTGGGTGAAGTTGGGGGAAATATTCCTGTAGGAAAACAGGACAAGCCCTTGTCTCACAGCTCTAAGTATCTGGCAGTGTATAGTTTCACAAGAGTTCCCCTCTTTCAACCAAAAAAGCCCTGGTCCCAAAATATTTTTCAATGATACATGGTCTTTAACCCCTCAACACCCTGGCCACCCTTCCATCTACTGGCAGTGAGGCATCCCCAACAAAACATAAAATATAGGTACGTGTGTTAGTGATGGAAGAGAAACGCTAAGTACCTTTCAACCAAATACAACCATTCACTCCTCCTTCAGCTGAATGTACTACATCCAACAGTACTGTTTGTCACCCATGTGAAAATTATAGGTCCTTATCAGGGCTATAAATTTCATTGTTAACTACAAACACCTTCTGTCTCTTACACATGGCTGTACTACTGCATACCCTTGGCTGGCATGACTGTCTTCCCTGCCAACTGTGGGATGCTTGAGATTAATGTCTCCCTTCTACACTGTGGTTTCTCTGCACACTGACAATGTAGTTTGTTATATTACATCAAGTAGGAAAATGAGTAATTGTTAATTTTTCATTTTTGTAGACTGAAAAACATTTGTATGAAATTATTTTCTCCAAATAAAAATCAAGATTGAAGTGTGAATTATACAAGAGATTTTGTCCAGAACTATATTAATAAGTTTACTAACTTAAACAGTATCAAAAACCAAAAAGAATCAATTTGGAATCCAGAAATAAATTTCTAATAGTAAAATCCTCTGGGAGTTGGTGATGGACAGGGAAGCCTAGCATGCTTCAATCTATGGGGTCGCAGAGTCGGACACAACTGAGTGACTGGACTGAACTGAATAGTAAAATCTTAGAATGAGTGCCTACATTAGTATCCAACTTTCACTTGTGAAGGAGTAAATATAAATCAAAAGACTATAATAAAGTATGTAGAACAGATTTATTCCCACCTCAGTAACAATCATTTTTTCCATATAGGTCTCCAGCTGTTACTCCTCTGGGCATTAAAACTGAGAGTCTGTGAGTAACTATTACTCTTTGGTTGAAAGTGACATTCAAGGAAAGATGAGAAGTATTTCTTCCAAAATTTTGACTATTTTAAAATGAATTTTTAAATGCCTTAAAAGCAGCACCAGCTGCCTTTAAAGCTTAGAAGGGACTAGGAAACTAGAATCTATGAAATGAGAGGACTTTCATAAATAACTGAAAAACAGAAAACCAAATGAATAAACCCAAAAAGTTCCCAAGACCTAAATGATCCCCAAATGAAAGCTGGAGGTAGCAAATACAAATAAGAGTGAACACTATAGATCATATGGTCTGAAAGTACTCATGAGACTGAAGAAATATCCCTAGAACATTCAATACAATCCAGTTAGCAGTCCATAAACACATACTAACATGAGTAGTCTCCAGAGTGGTTCAGTTCAGTTCAGTCGCTCAGTCGTGTCCGACTCTTTGCGACCCCATGAATCGCAGCACGCCAGGCCTCCCTATCCATCACCATCTCCCGGAGTTCACTCAGACTCACGTCCATCGAGTCCGTGATGCCATCCAGCCATCTCATCCTCGGTCGTCCCCTTCTCCTCCTGCCCCCAATCCCTCCCAGCATCAGAGTCTTTTCCAATGAGTCAACTCTTCGCATGAGGTGGCCAAAGTACTGGAGTTTCAGCTTTAGCATCATTCCTTCCAAAGAAATCCCAGGGTTGATCTCCTTCAGAATGGACTGGTTGGATCTCCTTGCAGTCCAAGGGACTCTCAAGAGTCTTCTCCAACACCACAGTTCAAAAGCATCAATTCTTCGGCGCTCAGCTTTCTTCACAGTCCAACTTTCACATCCATACATGACCACAGGAAAAACCATAGCCTTGACTAGGCGGACCTTAGTCGGCAAAGTAATGTCTCTGCTTTTGAATATACTATCCAGGTTGGTCATAACTTTTCTTCCAAGGAGTAAGCGTCTTTTAATTTCATGGCTGCAGTCACCATCTGCAGTGATTTTGGAGCCCAAAAAGATAAAGTCTGACACTGTTTCCACTGTTTCCCCATCTATTTCCCATGAAGTGATAGGACCGGATGCCATGATCTTCGTTTTCTGAATGTTGAGCTTTAAGCCAACTTTTTCACTCTCCTCCTTCATTTTCATCAAGAGGCTTTTTAGCTTCTCCTCACTTCCTACAGCTCTCATTTTGTAAACTTCCAAAACCAACTCCCAAACTTCATGCTCAACTGATTTTCCATAGCGTCTATTAGAGAACTACCCTGTATTTCCATTTTAAAATCCACAAACATGTCTGCGTCAGTGTGTACATACTCTGCCTTCACTCCTGTTGTAAAGGAGTGAAATACCCCTTTCTCCTATCGTCAGGAATAAGAATTTTTCCATCTCTACAAAATGTAAGTTCTACAAGTGCAAGCATTGAGTAATATTTATAGAACTGAAATGGATCATTCCTATCACAGTATATAAACATGTTGTGCCATTTTCCCAACCAAAAATAAACAAACAAAAAAACTTCCCTAAAATCCATGCCCCCTTCCAGTTGCTGCCTTGTTTTTCTTCATATTTTCTGACTCCCATTCTCCCCTCAACCCACCCTAACTAGTTTTCCACCTAAGTGATTCTTGACAAAGTACCAATAAGTTCCATCTTACTACATTTCAACAGTCAATTCTAAGGCTTCACTTTAATCAACCTCTCACGTAACTATGCATAAAGTTTATTGCACCTGTGTTATATTTCAAACATTAGAAAAGTCAGTGAAAGGATCTCACAGATGAGACAATTGGAAAGAGAATGACTGAACTGGAAGATAATCTGAAGAAATTACTCAGAATTCAGAAAGACAAATGAAATTCTATTAGAGATTAAGGATATGAAGACTTTGAAGACATGACAGAAATATCAGAAGTAAAAAGAACAGAGTAATCCCCTAGTGGTCCCATGGTTAATCCTCTGGACTTGCACTACCAGGGCCCAAGTTCAATCCCTGGACAGAGCACTAAGATCCCACAAACCATGCAGTGCAGCCCCCCAGAAAAGAATAGCAGAGACAGAAAAATAACAAAATAGCAGATCACAAAAGCTACCAAAAGCAGAAATTCAATGCTCTCCATCACTCCCTAAGGTCACAAAACTAGCAGGCTTAAATCCAAGTTTCACGCTTTTTTACAATGTATCACATAACTGACAGAAGAGAGAAAGAAGACTCCAGTAGGCTAAGAAATTCCACTAGACCCAAACCATACACATGTTATTCCTCCAACAGGTAGGCTAAACTTTCTGGAGATCATCCATGATGTGCCGGAAATAAGCAAGGTCAGAAAACAAACATGATATTTTCTCCTGGACCATTACCTTTACACTAAGATTTTAAGAAAGTTAAAAGTCACTGGACTGTCATGTAATCCCATCTTAATAGTAATAAAACAAATGTAGATATGATTACTTAAGTAGAACGTAAATGTACATTAATTTATCAAACATGAAACCTGAGCACTGTCAAGTGGTTTCTGACAAACTCGTGGATCTTTAAGGTTATTACTCATTTGCCTCAGCTGTTATGGGCTGCCTGAGAAAGCACTGTTAATGGCTCTAACAGTTTTCTCAACAATGCATAAATTACTATGGTTGACAGAATTCAACAACAAAAAAAGATTACTTACATAATTCACTGTTTTGTTGTTTCTTTTACTCTGAACTTAAATGCTGTATTGTGTGAAGAGTGTAACAAAAATGCTGGGGAACTGAGGATAAAACTGGTACGCAGAGAGGGAGAAGTACTAGGTTCTATCTCATCACACATTTCTGGTCTCTGCGAGACTATTCTGATAACTCCTACAAACAATCTGTCCTAGAAAGTCAGTTTATTACATTACCTTGTCTCATACACCATACATTGTCAACCAAGTATAAGTCAGGATTAGGGAAAGTTACAAGTAACAGACCTATATTAATTATGGCCTCAACAGAAGTCCAAAAGTAGGTGTAGCAGAGCTTGCACACTACTCCATGATATTCCAGAGCCAGTTCCTTTTCTCCTGTGTTCCACCGTGTACTATCTCCACTTCTAAATTTACTCATAATACAATGTGGCTAATCCAGCGCCAGCCATTATATTTTCATTCAAGTCAACAGGTAAGAGATGGTGACACCCACTTCCTTTAAGAACTCTTATCTGCACGTTTGTCTATCCCACTGCTCCTTACATTGCCTTGGCTGAACTACAGATCACATACATACACGGTTTCAAAGAGGACTGAGAAATATGATCTATTCTTGGCATCCGTGTAGTCAGATAAGATGGGAGGAGACCAATCAGCCAGTCATTATCATGCCACATTTGAATATATCCTTTGCAATGTCCCCAAAATATATCCCCCTACTTAAGATGATGGAACAGCTACCCTGTCGTTCGAGTCCTTTCTTACCCTCACGCAGGGAAGCTGTGCCCAGATAAACCAGTGAGCACCATTAGCAACACGAGAACTGGCGCAAGCATTGGTACCAGGGCATCTCCCCTTTGAATACTAGCAAGCGGATACCTTGAGACATGTGCTATTAATCATACAGCCAAAAGAAGGAAGTAATTTTAGCTGCTTTACAGCAAAAATCTGCCTGCTCTCCTGATTTGACCAAGTCAGGAAATGAAATTAATAAAAGTAACAGCTTGAATTTAAACTGCACCTTTATCAGGACTCAAACTTTTCAAGTATAGAGTAATTTTATTTTCATAACCTTAATGACAAGATAAACTTAATATTTGCATATTTTAAATACCTACTTTAATATCTAGTTTGTTATATGTATAAATATATACCTATATACAAGGACAAGGAAAAGAATGAAAAAATGGAAATAACTGATTAATTATAGTGGTAGAATAATAGCTAATCTTACTTTTTTAAATTTTCATAACTTTGAGTGCCCCTGTGCCATTATGTTTAAGACTATGAACACACATATGTTTCTCACATTCACAGAGCATACAGTGTGGAGAAAGGTAGCCATACACAATATCTACGAGCTGTGTGACTTGATGAAAATTATATAATCTTTGTAAAATAAGTATCACAGATCTGGACATCTAGTATCATTTTGCTCTCATTTCCACACACTCTCCCCATCTATGATCTGTAATACAGGGAGCTAGAAACCTGTGAACTCTATTTTCCAAACTTCTTTGCCTGCTGGCTTCAGTTAGAGCAGACAATAGAAAACACTGGGTTGGGGGAAGGAGGGATGAGAAGTCCAAAGCAGTGAAAGCATGGAGTATTAACCACTGGACCGACAGACAATTCTTGGCAAAACCATTTCTACTTTTAGAAATATTTGTGGAACAATTTATACTTTTGAATAATTATGACTGAAATAAAACCTTTCTTAAAGCTAGTATCTGTTCATTTGTGTACACTTTGTAGAATAAACTGAGGGTTAGAAACTAACTTCAAAGAGGCATAGGAAGTATTACTAGAATGAGTTTTGAAAAGACAAGTTTAAAATTTTTCAACATTTACCCCTTAATCTGTAGCATCAGGAGCCACAGAGAATATAATACGTGTCAGACTATGAAAATACATGGTTTGTCCACTTGTGACATGTTTAATTGCAAAATTGGCTCCAATTTAGCTTGCTTTTGCACCACTCGGGCTTCCATCGTAGCTCAGCTGGTGAAGAAACTGCCTGTGATGCAGGAGACCTGGGTTCAATCCCTGGGTTGGGAAAATTCCCTGGAGAAGGGAAAGGATACCCACTCCAGTATTTTGGCCTAGAGAATTCCTTGGGGTCGCAAAGAGTCAGACATGACTGGGTAACTTTCACTTTGCACCACTCAAATGGCCTGAAAAAGCGGTACTGCTAACTAGCAAGATTTTCAACCTGAAGTTACGGTTAAGGATGCTAAGATCCTGGATCTGTGATTCTCTTCCCTTTTTACCTAAAAAAGAGGGGGAGAATTTTCTTAATTTTCCAAGTGGAAAGGCTAAGGGAACATGAAACATGTAAGATAAAAATATGTAACATGTTTGGAAAACTAGAGAAATTGACACAGGTGGGGCTGGGGAAGATGAGGCAGTATAGCTAGTAATTAATATCAGTATTTACCTATAGCTAGTATTTATTATCAGTATTTACCATGCTCTAGACATATATTCTCTACTTGTCATGTGTTATTTATATGTAACAAAAGCCCACAGGTAAAGATATTCCAAGTCCTACTTTTAAAAAGACTTTTGCTTATTTATTTATGTCTGGCTGTGCTGGGTCTTCCTTGCTGCACGCTCCTCTCCAGCTGCGGCACGCAGGGGCCCACTCTTCGTTGCCGTGCATGGGCTTCTTGCCACGGTGGCTTCTCTTGTTGCGGAGGATGGGCTCTCGGGTGCGGGGGCTTCAGCAGTTGTGGCTCTGGGCTCTAGAGCACAGGTTCAGTAGTTGCAGCATGTGGGTCTAGCTGCTCCACGGCACGTAGGCTCTTCCCTGATGAGGGATAGAACCTGTGTCTCCTGCATTGGCAGGGAGATTCTTTACCACGGAGCCACCAGGGAAGTCCTAAGTTCCACTTTTAAAACCAGAAAATTAGGATTCAGAGAAGTTAAATAAAGTTACAAAACCAGAACCCAGTTTCCAGATCAGACCTATCTGATGCCAAAAGCTATCTGTGATCTGGTGAGGATGGCTAACAACTGCTCTCTCCCTCTTTTCTTTTGTTTAGCCTCTGTCAAGTATGGGACCCCTATGGCCTTGCAGAATTGATTCCGGGGGCTGCTGGCCAACATGATGAATGGTACCTCCCTCTCTCTCTCCACCACTGCATCCAGCTGGATTTAATGGATCTTCAAGGATCACAGTCTGGCAAAGTACAAGAGAAAAATGAAGAGGCATGTATCAAATCCTGAAAGTAATCATGATTCCATTTTTATAAATGGGAAAGGACTTGGAGAAGATACAAAACTGTCACAAGGTTATAGAGCTAATTAGCTGGCAGTAAGGGTGTGAGTCCAGGTCTGGCCAGACAACCATATTCTTTAAAAACTTAGCTAGAAATTCTGGAAGGATTAGAAGTTAGGAGATAACTTTTTAATGGACAAACTGAAATTTACAACACTAATCCATCATCATAGTGATTCTATTTTTTCCCAAACAGTTTATTATAAAGATGGTTAAACATCCATAAAAGTTGAAAGAATTATATATATACTAAAAACCCATATACTAACCATCTAAATTTTACATCAACATTTTGCTTTAAGAT
The DNA here is from genome assembly GCA_006410675.1 of Oreotragus oreotragus. Classification (NCBI taxonomy): domain Eukaryota; kingdom Metazoa; phylum Chordata; class Mammalia; order Artiodactyla; family Bovidae; genus Oreotragus; species Oreotragus oreotragus. The sequence goes on from SJYX01022235.1 coordinate 17,344, forward strand.
AACACCCCTATCCATCTATGCATCCCCATATTCCCCATCAATGTAGCTTATTTTATTTATTCATTTCAAAGTAAGGTGCAGAAACATTTTAAGAAGGAAGTCTTTGAATCCTATAATAATAGGATTATAGACTTTATATTATTATTTATTCATGTAAAAAATGGTCTCAAAACTACACCAATTATAATTTATGGGGGTTTTTACTACTATTCACAAATTCTCTCAGCTAATGATCTTGAATAAATCTAATCTTTTTATTTACTCCAAAAGTCCACGCTGAAATCAATGTAAATTTTAAAGCAGCTGCTTAATGAAAGTTGCACTCATAGACTGTGATAGAATTTAACAGTTTTAAGGCAAATCTGGTCTAATTGCTTCATTTTTCAAATAAGATTTACATTCCCCAAAATTAGAATTCTGTGACTTTAGTATTCTTATGTTTAAAGTATCTTTAATATGTTAAATTTCACAATAAAATAAATTATGTTAGCAGATTCTCAAAAACAGATTAAATCACTGATGTCAAATATAAGATTTCATTTGAAATTGACTGCATTCTGATTTCCTCCTGGTGAATATGAATGAACTGATTCCCAAACTATCTGTAGCATAAAAGAAGCTTCAGTCCTCCCTTCAAATCAGTTAAGAAGAAAATGAGAACAGAGGGCTGGCATACTGACTTTTCAACGCCATTCCTGGAAACTGGTTTAGGCGTGATTTCCAGCAAATTACAAGGATAAAAGATAACAAGTCAATACTATTATTTTGACATTTTCAATGAATATCATTTAATAAATATTTTTTAAAACTCTAAAATCTGAAATAAGAATGCAAGGGATTTCTGTGTGTTGATTTTATATCCTGCAACTTTACTATATTCATTGATTAGCTCTAGTAATTCTCTGGTGGACTCTTTAGGTTCTATGTAGAGGATCATGTCATCTGCAAACAGTGAGAGTTTTACTTCTTCTTTTCCATTTGGATTCCTTTTATTTCTTTTTCTGCTCTGATTGCTGTGGCCAAAACTTCCAGAACTATGTTGAATAGTAGCGGTGAAAGTGGGCACCCTTGTCTTGTTCCTGACTTTAGGGGAAATGCTTTTAATTCTTCACCATTGAGGATAATGTTTGCTGCTGGTCTGTCATATATAGCTTTTATTATGTTGAGGTATGTTCCTTCTATTCCTGCTTTCTGGAGAGTTTTTATCATAAATGGATGTTGAATTTTATCAAAGGCCTTCTCTGCATCTATTGAGATAATCATATGGCATTTATTTTTCAATTTGTTAATGTGGTGAATTACATTGAAAATCACAATAGCTAATACTTACTGAATGCTTAGTGTGGTCTGTGCCCTTCATATAGAGTGATTGAATTAATCCTCACATTCAGTTTCTGAGAAGGTTCTATTGGCTCCATTTTACAGATAAACTGAGACACAGAGAGGTCATGCAGAGTGTCCAAGATCACTCATCCCCATTCTGTAACTAGCTTTGCATTACCAATAACATTATAGTTATCATTTCATTTATTATTTTCCTCACTATTCTGTACCTCTGGAGGGTTGGTGCTCTTAAGACAAAGCCTAGAATATACTAAATATTCAGTAAATGCTTGCTTGGGGAAGGAATGAATGAGCTGGTTTCTGAAAATAAAATAGTAAGTTCTGTTTGGGACTTGACAAAAATGAATTGCTTGCAGAAATTCTGGAGCAGTGTCCTATGAACAATTGAGTAAATACATCTTGAGCTGGGGAAACATCTTGGCTAAACCTGAGATTTGAAGTCACAAATTCCAGCTTAATTGTGATTTTGCTCCTGCTTCCTAACATTAATTATACATTTCACTAATAATGATATAGAAATGCTAGTCAATAGAGAATGTCATTGAATAGAGGCTCTGAAGTCATGAGAATGGCTGAGAATACACAGGAGGCACATATAAAGGAAGCAAAGCAGGTGAGGAAGGGGCTGGTGGTACTTCCTTCCAGGACAGAGGATATGGCTAAACAATGCACTAGAAAGCAGGCACTGTAATTTCACGCCCACACATTTTCTTAGTAGATCTTCTTAAGAAAAATTGCACATACTTTTAAACTATACTAATCTGAACAAGAATAAATTGTCTGGAAAGGACGCTATTTCTCAGCTCCACCGGTACACCTTATTATCTTATTCATCCCTTCAGTGATCCTTATTGTTTTCCCCACTGTTAATATTACTTAAGCTACAGCAAATGTATCTACCTATTGCTTTATTTCCTACTGCATTATCTAAAATTGCTCCCAGTCTTATTGACAACAGAGAGCCAATTCATATCTTAAAACCCCTGCATCATCAAAATAAATTAAAACTTAAAAAACTTTGGCATGCAATACAGTTGTGTGCTCACTGATGGGACCAATGTTAATGAGAGCAAACAAGGAAAGGTGTAAGCCAGATGCAGGGGCTGGACAGTCAAGTGGAATAAAGACAGAAGGAACCAGGCAAGATGACAGATTAGGTAGCAGCAGGGCTCCAGGGTCCCACGCGTATGAGTCTCCACTTCTTCCTGACAACACTAAATTCCAGCACAACGGTCTCCCCCAGATTCCCAGAAAACAAGTTTGTTCAGAGCTGAGTTTAAACCCAAATAGGATTTCAAGAATTCCAGTGTAAAATCTAGGATTTAAAAAAAGATAACGAACTGCCTTCTATATTTATACCCGTAATGCCATTTTGTTTGTCTGGTGGGGTTTTGAGGGGACATGCTTTGGGAGGTTTTGCTGAAAGTAACAGGAATCTCAATCAAGGCTACATTCAGTTCAGTTCAGTTCAGTCGTTCAGTCGTGTCCGACTCTTTGCGACCCCATGAATCACAGCACGCCAGGCCTCCCTGTTCATCATCATCTCTCGGAGTTCACTCAGACTCATGTCCATCTGAGTCCGTGATGCCATCCAGCCATCTCATCCTCGGTCGTCCCCTTCTCCTCCTGCCCCCAATCCCTCCCAGCATCAGAGCTACATTAAACAATAAGAAAACTTGTTATGTTGCTTAAGGCAAGTCTAGAGATCGATTCAGCAGTCTGGTGATGCTAACAAGGGTATAAGCTCTTTCCATTTTTCTGTTCTGCTGGCCTTGGTTTTCTCTTCCCTTGGAGACTGGTGTACCTTGTGTTGGTGGCTGGCAGGGAGCGGGAACTGGAGCAAGGGGCTTCCTTAATTACATTTTACAGGAGGCGAAGAAAACATCTCCCCCAGTTGGAAAACGTAAGACACTCGTTCTGTTGAACTGGGCAGACCTGAACTGCATGTACCAATAAAAGTCATCAGGTGTGTCCCGAGTGCTCATCCCCAATTAGACAAATCAAGATTCAGTCCTAGGGTTTTGGATGAGAAATTTACGTGAAAAAGAGGTTTTTTAAGAAAAGGTAAAAGTGGCAAATTAAAGCTAAACAGGAATCAGATCAGGTCCTCTATATCCATCAGAAAATCTGAGCTAACGATAATAGGCACAGAGTTTGCTATGTTTTCTAATCCAGCATATTCTGTCATTTCATTCTATATAAAGTGCTGTAGTTGTACTTTAATATCAATTGTACTAAAATACTTTAAAATTAATTGTACTAAAATATCATAGTTTATTGTGGTATTTTTATGAAAATACTGATTTTCCTTTAATATACAATTGAGTATGATTGCACTGCACCATATTCACAGAACCATTTTGACCAGAGAAAAATGGACTATTAATTTTCCAATAAGGCTCAAGGTGAAATTCAAGAGTTCCAGCAAACATGAGATATACATGCCCTTTTGCATTACAGAAGGTAGAAAGATAAAAAATCTTTTAAACCTTCCATATTTTCTAAGTCAATCAATGGTATGTTTTGTTTATTTAGATATGTCTTATAGTGCCTATACCCTTTATTAATAGTTTCATAATGATGTTAGCACAGGAACACTTTTTAAAATGAAAGCTTGAGTGAAATGCTCATATATAAGACAAGTAAAAAGTGGAACTGCTCTGATTGAAGCAGAAGTTCCACCTATTTTTGTCTGTTTCTTGTTTTGTCATACCTCTCACCATGGTAGAAATTGGTACAGTTGGAGAGGTGGATGAAACTGGCTTATGAAGGACTTTAGAAACAATTGCCCTATATTATTGCCAATTATAATGGAAGGACAAAAAAGTTGGGGGCTCTTGGAATTAAAATGACATTGCCAATAATGCTAACTTGTCTATGAAGACTCAAATTCACATCTTTCCTAAAATTAATTTTACATTTACTATTAAAAATGTAGATATGCTTGTAAATAGAGAATTCCACCTAGTAGAATGCCATATTATTATCAAGGGAGTGCTGCACTAAACCAAATATAACATAATAAACAATATTCATATTTATGATAAAGAAATACAAATAAACAGCGTTGAAAAGAGTGTTTCTTTTGTGAGTGAGTGAAGTCACTCAGTCATGTCTGACTCTTTGCGACCCCATGGACTGTAGCCAGCCTACCAGGCTCCTCCCTCCATGGGATTCTCCAGGCAAGAGTACTGGAGTGGGTTGCCATTTCCTTCTCCAGGGGATCTTCTTACACTCTGTCATATGTAAGATTATTTTCTTATTACTTTATCTTATCAATTACGTACTACAGATCACTTTCCTTCCAGTTTAATTATGATTTTGTTCATGCATTTGTTATTATCAAATCAGTACAACAGAGTATAATGCATTATAAGCAAACATGCTATTGTGTGATTAGTACTATAGGAAATTTCAAATAAGCCATTTGTTGGAATCACCATAACTCTTCTTTAACATGGTAAAAAGTTTAGTTTATCCTTGTGTTTAGGTATTTTGTGTGGGAGCTGGGATGGTCTCAGATTTGTCATAATTTAGGGAGAATAGATCAAGACATTGCCCACTCCCCAAATCAGTGACCAGTCATTGAATCTAGCTGTCCCCAGCAAGGCCTTGAATAAGACAAGTCCTCTGCTGAGGACATTACTAAGACAGAGTCAACTGTGAGCTGGCAGCATCCAGACTCCCCCACAGTTGGGGTAGTGAGTGTCTCAGTCCTGCAGGGAGATTGGTGATGCCTCACAGAATCAACTTCTGACTCCAGCTTTTATCTCTGAAGAGTGATCATTAAAAATAATCAGGCATTTATCCTGCCTTTTTGTTTGTTTTTTTTTTTTTAATTTTATTAGCAACTTTATTTTTGATAGCTCACTTTGCACATATATATATTTCATTTATTCTCTGTAGAATGTTATCCTGCCTTTTTGAAATGAACTATCAGAATAACAACAAACCATTAATGGATGAGGGAAATTTTTCTGTAAGGGAAAGTCCTGGCTAACAACTACAAAAGGAATAGAATCACATTTTATAAGTCCACTATACAAATTTGATTCAGAGAATGGTCATCAATAGATGCCAAACTTATTAAGGGATATGCTGAAAAGATCAGAGTGTCATCACCTGAAAGTCATGAATTAATTTTAGTATCATATAAGTGGCACATTATGGGCAAATGAAGTACACATGCCACTTAAGTGTTTTGGTCAAAAAAAAAAATTGGAATTCTGACTTTAGATCTAAATTTAAGTCTAGAGAATAAGAGAAAGAAGTTAAACTGCACCACAAAGAAGCAACAGTCGAATCCAGGAAGTGGGTCATATTTCTTCAGCATGCCGATGGCCTGAGAAAAATAAGATGAATGTAGGGGAGATGGGGGGGGAAGGAGGCTTAAGATAAATAATAGCCATAAACAACATGTGAACTGTCTGGTTTAGATCCTAATTTAAACAAACTATAAAAAGACATTTTGAAGAAAATCAGTGAAAGTTGAATATGGAGTGAGTATTAAATAATATAGGGAATTACTTATTAATTTTAAGCATAAAATTGCCATTGTGGCAATATTAGAAAATATCCCAAAATTTTGCAAATTAATATTAAAATTTTGAGAAGTCAAATGACATCATATTTCATATTTATTATAAACTACTCCAGCCAGAAAGAAGAAGGGGCAGGGTAAGGTGGCCAGGATGGGGAAAAGAGATGAAACAAATACAGCTGACTGTTGGCAATCACAAAAGCTGTGTAATCAATACAAGGGTACCCAGGACCGTTGACTCTACTTATTTGTACATTTTGAAATTTTCACAACAAATTTTTAAAGATAGAAAAATCATTTTCCAAGTTTCATGAGCTTCTTCTTTACTATTCTGGGAAATAATGAGAATATTAAGAGACTTTAATTTATAATATGTGTGAGAACATGAATGCAGAATGGATTTAATTATAAATATAGCACACATCTCTGAATTTATTCATAATTAAATAAGAAGTATGTGGCAATTTGGAACTTTCATTATGTGAAAAGAAAGGAATGCTCATTATTCCTTTCCTGATGTATATGTTGACTATTCAGTGACATTGTATAAACATAGAGCAAGTGATGGAAGAATATATTTGCTTTAATAAAACCCCATTATTCTGTTTGTAAAGAAGAGACTGTATATTGGACTTTTAGCCCCAAGAAAAAACTGTCCAGCATCATTAAAATTCTAGCACAATCTTTTTTTTAACTGAACTCCCATTAAAATATGCAGAGGAAAATGGTACTTTCATAATCCACTTATTTCCTATCAATTTCCAAGAGTTAATCTATATACTTATATTGATTTCTACGTCTGTAGGCTGAGATTAATATATGAATCTTTGATTTTGATCTTTGAATTCAAACTATATTTGAATACTTTGAATTTTTAGATAGGATGTCATAGTATTGACTGGAAACTTTGCTGATCAACTTTGAGGAGAGAAAGTAGATGATGGAGAATGCTGAGTGTCATTGGATTCACATATCTGGGCAGAAGGAATGTATCAGACTCCTGGCATTATAAGTGTTTAGATAGAATAGGTTCTTTCATAACTAAGGTGTTCACCATAATGGAGATCATTTGGAATCTTGATATTCTCCTTTACAAATTAAAGGTGTATAGGCAAGCCTTACCACTGTTCTTGTTTTCTGTAAACATTTTAATTTTGAAAGTTTATATTCTTGAAATAAATGGTAGCTGTCATTAAAAGAATATACCTTTTCTCCAGCTCTGGATTTTTGTGATTCTGTCTTCATTGTATCACTTGTGATGGACTCATGGTCAATTATAAATGCTCAGCCATTAAAAAGAATACATTTGAATCAGTTCTAATAAGATGGATGAAACTGAAACCAATTATACAACAGCACTGTTTATAATAGCCAGGACATGGAAACAACCTAGATGTCCATCAGCGGATGAATGGATAAGAAAGCTGTGGTATATATACACAATGGAGTATTACTCAGCCATTAAAAAGAATACATTTGAATCAGTTCTAATAAGATGGATGAAACTGGAACCGATTATACAGAGTGAAGTAAGCCAGAAAGAAAAACACCAATACAGTATACTAACACATATATATGGAATTTAGAAAGATGGTAATGAGGACCCTGTATGCAAGACAGCAAAAGAGACACAGATGTGTAGAGCGGACTTTTGGACTCTGAGGGAGAGGGAGAGGGAGAGGGTGGGATGATTTGGGAGAATAGCACTGAAATATGTATACTATCATGTAAGAAACGAATTGCCAGTCTGTGTTTGATGCAGGATGCAGGATGCTTGGGGTTGGTGTATGGGGATGATCCGGAGAGATGATGTGGGGTGGGAGGTGGGAGGGGGGTTCATGTTTGGGAGTTCGTGTACATCCATGGCAGATTCATGTCAATGTATGCCAAAACCAATAGAGTACTGTAAAGCAAAGTAAAATGGAAGCTCTAAAAAAAAAATAAATAAATAAAAATAAAATCTGAAATAATACTTTAAAATTTTTACTTATTCATTTGTTGGCTGTGCTGGGTCTTCATTGCTGCAAAACAGCTTTTTTTAGTTGTGGCAAGTAGGGGCTACTTTTTGTTTCAGGGTGCAGGCTCAGTAGTTGTGGTGCGGGGGCTTAGCTGCCCCACATCATGTGGAATCTTTTCAGACCAAAGATTGAACGCGTGTCCCCTGAACTGGCAGGCAGATTCTTAACCACTGGACCATCAAACAAGTCCCTAAAATAATACTTTTTTCAGACAGCAATTAAAAGTAAAGTAACTTATACTATGACTCTACAACAAAATATGATGTTTGTGTCGCAGATACTAATCTAAATGCTCACTGTAGCCCTGCAAGGAACCATTAGAAGGAAAGAGAATCTGAAATTAACTATGTTTTATAAGCCACAAAATGAGTTCAGTCCTGAAAATAAACAAGCAGGAAGAAAAAGTCACTCTTTCACCTGGTATATAAAGACCTACCAGATCATTCCAAATAAAAATGAATCTAGAATGTAATTATTATTTATAAACCACTTTCTTTTTTGAAAGTTCAAAGTGCTTTAATTAGAAATGTTTGCACAACTATGCCTGTTTCTGAGTGTCACATACTTTTTCTCTTACTGTAGTTTTTCTTTCTCTCAATGAGTCAGCCCAGAAGAGGCCAAAACTGAAGACAAAAACAATCGTCACATAAAATAAATTACAACTACTACACACCATACCTATCATAATGAATTCAGTAACTTTTTTTCAATAACAATTGAGGGAAATAAATTTTAATCTTCAAATCTTTATTAATTTCTAGTATAGCATTTGCCTAAACAAACAATCACTACTTTGGCATTATAGTTTGGCTGGGACAGCCAGCACAGCAAGCAAAGGAAAAAAAAACATTTTTGATGGCTCATTCAAATGGAAAAGCCATATATCAGAAGTTATTGTGTAAAACCTCAGTACTTATGATGGAAAGCACAGTTTGGCAGAACACATTTAATTAGGCTTGGCTCTTTAAAACATTAAATACTCAGTTATAATCACATCACAACTTTGCCTCATAATGAAAAAAATACACAAGAAATTTCAAAGTCAACTCTTCCTTTGCTTCATCCTTTTTTTAGATTAGAGACTACTTAGAAGCCTGCAAATATATTAAAAGACAAGATCAAAGGATAGAATCAAGAGAAAAACAATAAATGTTATAACTTATTTTTCCTTCTCACAATATAAACTTTCAACCCAACTCTTTTGGTGATTATTTCAGGTCTCTATTATAAATGTATATACCAAATACAGATATTTTCATAATTTACATTAAAAATCTTAGTAAATCATTAAAACGTCACTGAATTTTTTCTAAACTGAAGTTATCTTTCAAATATAACTATGTAATACTTGCTACTAATAGTGACATTTATTGTGTACCTACTGGGTAACAAGCTTTTGCCTACACATTGGCTCATCTGATGACCTCAGAGGCCCTACAAAGGAAAGAGTTACCCTCATTTACTTTGAAGAATCTGAGTCACTGAGAGGTTAAATAGCCCAAGAACATCTAGTTAGTAAATGGCAAGACCGGCATTCAGTTCTAGGTCTACTACCAACAGCCAGACTGATAACTTGTGCTTCTTCCATGATACCAGATTATCAAAATCTAGAGCCAAAATCCCTCCAAAGGACAATAATGTGGGGTGGCCTCCAAAATCAGAAAAGAAATAATTTGTTTCAATCACAGGATTATTATTGGAAAGTCTTCTTATGCATTCTGTAATGCTACTTCTTCTGTTTTGTTTGTTTTTTTAAACATATTAGTGAGGTTTGAATGGGCGGTGGGTGATCTACTTTGGCCACAACTCTCAGCACCACCACTAAACAGTTTGTGGTTTAAAATAAAGAATGACTGGAGCTAAAAGGTACCTTAGCTATCAAAAAACATAAGGGACTAGCAGCCTCCAAAATCGAGAATTTCAGTGAGAATTTCTTCATGACCTGCTTAATACCTACTACTGACTGAATGTTTTGAGTTCTCCCCACCAAATTCATATATTGAGCCCTAACCCCAATATGGTGGTAATAGGAGGTGGGGCTTTTGGAGAGTGATTAGGTTTAGCTGAGGTCATCAGGGTGGAGCCCCCAGGATTGTATTTGTGACCTTGTATGAGGAAGAAGAGACATCAGTGAAGAAACACCATGTGAAGATACTGTGCAACCCGTCAAGAAGAGAGCCTTCCCCAAGAACCAAATCAGACAGGACCTTGATCTTAGACTTTCCAGCCTCTAAAACTGTTGAGAAATAAATATCTGCTGTTCAAGCCACACAGTCTATGGTATTTTGTTACAGCAGTCAGTCAGTTCAGTCACTCAGTCATGCCCAACTCTTTGCGATCCCATGGACTGCAGCACGCCAGGCTTCCCTGTCCGTCACCAACTTCTAGAGCTTGCTCAAATTCATGTTCATTGAGTCGGTGATCTGACAAAATGTTACCATCATATACTCTGCTCCATCACATAACAAGTCACACAGGTAGAAGTCTTCATTCAGATGTTTTGTAAAACATCTCTAACAGTGTAAGGTGGTTTGCTTATAGATTAAAGTAAGCATCAAGCCTCAATTGTCTTACCAACTAACTAAGATATCTTGGATTAGTTGAACACTTAAAATATTTATTACAATTCAGGGTGGGTCCGCATTTTTTCTTTACTAAAATTTTTGGCTCAGTTTATAAACAAATATTAAAAAGAAAATATAATCTTATGAAAAACTAGTGAGTAAGAAATAGTATCATAGTGACTGTTGTCAAGGCAAGGTCATTTAGGAAGCATGGAGAAATCTCTTGCGGGCAATATCTATTTAACAATCAGATTTTCCTTTCTGACTGTCATTAGCCAAATTATGCACCACATAAAATGAAAAGTGAGTTGGAGAATGAGCAAAAATATGACTGGTATATTCAGTTTGGTCAGTATTTCAAAACATTTTTTACCTAAATTTTAAGGCTTGAGCACACAAAAAAGATAAAATAGTTTCTCAGATTTTTTAATTGTCTTATATAAATTTGTTAAGAGACTTTCCGGTCACTTATGTCATCTGTTTAATATATTTTCTTTTAAATTATTTTTATTTTGATTAGCAAGAAACTGCAGAGTTTCAGTACACATAACAAGAGTCATTTACCTGAGGAGGGATGTTGTACAGTTTTAAAATTGGTTTTATATACAGTATCGCACTTACTCTTCACAATAACAATAACCTAATACAAAAACCCTTATTTTTCAGCTTTATAACTAGAATAATGAGATACAAAGAGTTAAAGAACTTGTCTAAGGACCCTGCTAAGCTGAGGCTCCATCCCAAATAACCCGATTCTCCGTATCAAATTCTGGAAATCCACCCTTATCCACAAGGCCTTTCAGGAATGAGAGACGAGAAAGAGCAACTGAGAGGTCTCTGTGGTGCGATGCAAACAGAGGAGATACAGGAGGAGCAGGGCCTCACCTGAGCTCACACAAGGCTCGCTCAGCACTTCCTGCCACTGGGGACTACAAGGTCCAGTTTCATGAAGATCGTTGTGTGTCAGTCTTAAGTCAGGGAAAACTGTAGGAATCCACTTTAACTCTAAAAGTCTGCTATCTGGGAAACCCACACTGCTTACTGCCCTCACAGCAAATCTTCACTGGGAACCCAGGAAATGAGATCTCGTCTACATAGAATAGTCACAAAATCCCTAGTTATATTAATACTCTGTTATTTTACACGTGCCACCTACATAAACACTCTGCTTTCCACACTGGAATTAGAATGTATCAATCCTCTCAATATGATGTCTAGCACCTAACTCTGAATAAAGCAGGAAGCCCCAAAATATTAATATTTGTCTAATGACAATCCAGGGCTCAAATTAGAGTAAATCTTATGCATTGGCTGGAGCTATGGATGACATTACACCAACAAAATTATATCTGAGATAGATACACTGAAAGGTCTGTACCTATATTATAAAACCTGAAGGGGAATAGGACATAAAGTTACATATGGAAAATACTTAGATAATAAAGTTAATAATAAAGCCATTAACAATTGAATGCTATCTGCCAAAAGAGTTAATGGGCAGTTACTCTAGATGAATAAAAAAATACAGTGTCCAGAATCAGGGAATTTGGAGTTCCAACTTATTTCATGCTGTAGTACTGTACTGTCAGATTTAACCAATCCTAATAAACTAGACCACATCAGCTACAGAGAGCAAGAAGAGAAAGCAAGGTAATACAAAAGGAGAGGGTCAGTTAAACCCATTAGAGATGCCTCAAAACAACACATTCCCCAGTAGTTAATACTATTGACTCAATTATCTGCCATGATGGGCTCCCAGCAGAAGAAATTCAGGCACTGGAAAGGGACCAGAGTGTAATTTTGTACTCCAAAACTATGAATAAAAGTTTGTCAGCATGTATTATAGATATTACCAGATAAAGTAACATATTAATATATAATTCACTCTGACCACTTCCAGAAAAATAAATAAATCACATTTGACATATATATGAAAACTATTTTTTAAACAAAGAACAAAATTTTTTTTTTCAGTTTTCATTCCAATTCCAAAGAAAGGCAATGCAAAAGAATGCTCAAACTACCACACAATTGCACTCATCTCACATGCTAGTAAAGTAATGCTCAAAATTCTCCAAGCCAGGCTTCAGCAATACGTGAACTGTGAACCCCCTGATGTTCAAGCTGGTTTTAGAACAGGCAGAGGAACCAGAGATCAAATTGCCAACATCTGCCGGATCATCAAAAAAGCAAGAGAGTTCCAGATAAACATCTATTTCTGCTTTCTTGACTATGCCAAAGCCTTTGACTGTGTGGATCACAATAAACTGTGGAAAATTCTGAAAGAGATGGGAATACCAGACCACCTAACCTGCCTCTTGAGAAACCTGTATGCAGGTCAGGAAGCACAACAGTTAGAACTGGACATGGAACAACGGACTGGTTCCAAATAGGAAAAGGAGTACGTCAAGGCTGTATATTGTCACCCTCCTTATTTAACTTATATGCAGAGTACATCATGAGAAATGCTAGACTGGAAGAAACACAAGCTGGAATCAAGATTGCCGGGAGAAATATCAATAACCTCACATATGCAGATGACATCACCCTTATGGCAGAAAGTGAAGAGGAGCTAAAAAGCCTCTTGATGAAAGTGAAGGAGGAGAGTGAAAAAGTTGGCTTAAAGCTCAACATTCAGAAAACGAAGATCATGGCATCCGGTCCCATCACTTCATGGGAAATAGATGGGGAAACAGTGGAAACAGTGTCAGACTTTATTTTTTTGGGCTCCAAAATCACTGCAGATGGTGACTGCAGCCATGAAATTAGAAGACGCTTACTCCTTGGAAGAAAAGTTATGACCAACCTAGATAGTATATTCAAAAGCAGAGACATTACTTTGCC
>SJYX01022235.1:30878-154400 GCA_006410675.1 Oreotragus oreotragus
TTAGAAGACGCTTACTCCTTGGAAGAAAAGTTATGACCAACCTAGATAGTATATTCAAAAGCAAGTCAAGGCTATGGTTTTTCCAGTGGTCATGTATGGATGTGAGAGTTGGACTGTGAAGAAGGCTGAGCACCGAAGAATTGATGCTTTTGAACTGTGGTGTTGGAGGAGACTCTTGAGAGTCCTTTGGAGTGCAAGGAGATCCAATCAGTCTATTCTGAAGGAGATCAACCCTGGGATTTCTTTGGAAGGAATGATGCTAAAGCTGAAACTCCAGTACTTTGGCCACCCCATGCGAAGAGTTGACTCATTGGAAAAGACTCTGATGCTGGGAGGGATTGGGGGTGGGAAGAGAAGGGGACGACCGAGGATGAGATGGCTGGATGGCATCACGGACTCGATGGATGTGAGTCTGAGTGAACTCCGAGAAATGGTAATGAACAGGGAGGCCTGGTGTGCTGCGATTCATGGGGTCACAAAGAGTCAGACACTACTGAGCGACTGAACTGAACTGAACCTTACGGAGGTTTTCAATGGCTAAGTCAAAGATCTCTCCTGGTAAATGTCACTGCACTTAAAAATATGTGGGTTACTTTCAAATATCTTTTGATATTGATTTCTAACTTAATTCCACAGTGATAAGAGAATAGACTCTGTATGATTTTGATACCTTTAGACCATGAAATTTTTACATCTTGTTTTTGTCCCTGGATATAATCAAGTGTCTCCTAGTTTATAATCTATGGGAACTTAAATAGAATTTGTATCCTACTGATGTGTGAAAATTGTATTTGTGAATATTAGTTGGTCTGTCATGTCCGACTCTGTGCGACCCCATAGACTGCAGTCTACAAGGCTCCTCAGTCCATAAAATTCTCCAGGAAAGAATACTGGAGTAAGTAGTCATTCCCTTCTCCACCGGATTGTCCTGACCCAGGGATCAAACCCAGGTCTTCTGCATTGCAAGCAGATTCTTTACCATCTGAGCCAGGTGCTTTTCGGATCTCCTATATTCCTATACTTTTATGTATATTCATTCTATTAACTTTTAGGAGTTTGAGATTAAAACTCCAATTAAAAATCTTAACTTTTCTACTGAAAATAATTGTGATATAGAATGGAATTATATGTAACTTTGCTCTGTATCTTCCAAGTCTCCTATAAATGTGTTATCAAACTTTCATAATTTAAAAAATAAAAAGAGAAAAAAAGAACAGAATTTATAGAAGTTAATTTTCATTACTCTCATTAACTGCAATAAACTTACTACTACTAAGTCGCTTCAGTCATATCTGACTCTGTGCGAACCCAGAGACGGCAGCCTGACAGGCTCCCCCATCCCTGGGATTCTCCAGGCAAGAATACTGGAGTGGGTTGCCATTTCCTTCTCCAATGCATGAAAGTGAAAAGTGAAAGTGAAGTCGCTCAGTCGTGTCTGACTCTTAGCGACCCTATGGACTGCAGCCCACCAGGCTCCTCCATCCATGCCCAGGCAAGAGTACTGGAGTGGGGTGCCATTGCCTTCTCCAATAAACTTACTAGTGGTAATCAAACATCTAAGCACTCACTACCAAGACCAATACCTCAGGACCAATAGTTAAACAGAAAGAAGGGCATATGTACTAACCAAAGCAATCTACAGACTTAATGTGATCCCTATCAAATTACCCATGACATCTTTCACCGAACTGGAGCAAATAATCCTAAAATTTATGTGGAACCACGAAAGACCCAGAATTGCCAAAGCAATCCTGAAGAAAAGAACACAAAAAGCTGGAGGCATAACACATTCAGCCTTCAGATAACACTACAAAGTTATGGTAATCAACAGAGCATGGTATTGGCACAGAAACAAAAATATGAATGAGAGCCCAGAAATAAACCCACACACCTATAGTCAATTAATCTTCGATGAAGGAGATGGAAAAAAGACAGTCTCTTCAGCAAGTGATGCTGGAAATGTGGACAGTCACATGTAAATCAATGATGTCAGAACACTGCCTCAGATCATATACAAAAATAAACCCAAAATGGCTTAAAGACTTAAATATAATCCAACACACCATAAAACTCCTAGAAGAAAACACAGGCAAAACGTTCTCTGACGTAAATCTTTGGTCAATGTTTTCTTTGGTCAGTCTCCCAAGGCAAAAGAAATAAAAGTAAAAATAAACAAATGGGATCTAATCAAACTTAAAAGCTTTTGCATAGCAAAGGAAAGCATAAACAAAAGACTGGGAGAAAATATTTGCAAACAATGTGACTGACAAGGGCTTAACTTCCACAATATACAAATAGCTCATACAACTCAAAAAGAAAAACAATAAACACCGAATCAAAAATAAGCAGAAGAACTAACAGACATTTCTCCAAAGAAGACATTCAGATGACCAACAGGCAGAAAAGATGCTCAATATCACTAATTATTACAGAAATGTAAAGCAAAACTAAAATGAATCATCAACTCAAACCAGTCAGAATAGCCGTCACCAAAAAGTCTACAAACAGATTCTGGAGAGAGTGTGGAGAAAAAAGAACCTCCTACACTTCCGGGTGGGAACATAAATTGGTATAGCCACTCTAGTGAAGAGTATGGAGGTTCCATAGAAAACTAAAAATAGAGCTACTATAAGATTCTGCATCCCACTCCTGGGCTGTGTCGTCAAAGCAAAAGTTCTAGTTCATAGTATCATAAGATCACACACACACACACACACACACACACNGGCCCAAGGTGCCAACCTGACATGAACCTCACCTAATCTACTTCTATAAAAGCGTAAAAGATTGTTGACACTGGATTATAACCAAAACTGCTTTTGAATGGTTATGTTCTGCTAATAATGTGACTTATTTTCATTTCTTGAGCCTGGCCCAGCCATAGCAGGAGCATGTGCAGAAGGGTCTTCCGTCTTCTGCTCTGCCTGCTGAGTGGGCAGGACGGGTTTCCCTCTGCCCTGGCCACCACTATGTACTTTGTTCTCAAAAGTTCAAAGCTTTTTTGACTTTAGGGAATTGGGATCCTGGCCATTCTTTCCATTTCCTGCATAAGTCCATGGAGATACGTTTCTCTATAGGTATATACACATATATTAATACACATATATATATATGTGCTCAGTCAGATGCCGTGGACTGTAGCCCACCAGGCCCCTCAGTCATGGGATTCTTCAAGCAAGAAAACTGAAGTGGGTTGCCATGCCCTCCTCCAGGGGGTCTTCCCAACTCAGGCGTTGAACTTGTGTCTCCTGCACTGAAGGAGGATTTTTTTACTGCTGAGCCACTACACACACATGTAATATATATATTATCATATGACAAATAGATGGGGGGGAAAAGTGGAAACAGTGACAGATTTTATTTTCTTGGGCTCCAAAATCACTGTGGGCAGAGACTGCAGGCATGAAATTAGAAGATGCTCCTTGGAAAGCTATGACAAACGAAGATAGCATATTAAAAGGCAGAGACATCCCTTTGCCAATAAAGGAATGTATAGTCAAAGCTATGGTTTTTCCAGTGGTCAAGTATGGATACGAGAACTGGACTGTAGAGAAGGCTGAGCACCGAAGAACTGATGCTTTTGAACTCTGGTGTTGGAGAAGACTCTTGAGAGTCCCTTGGACTGCAAGGAAGTCAAACCAGTCAATCCTAAAGGAGATCAACCCTGAATATTCATTGGAAAGACTGATGCCGAAGCTCCAATACTTTAGCCACCTGATGCAAAGGGCTGACTTGTTGGAAAAGACCCTGATGCTGGGAAAGACTAAAGGCAGGAGGAGGATGAGGTGACAGAGGATGAGGTGGTTGGATGGCATCACCGACTCAATGGGCATGTGTTTGAGCAAGCTCTGGGAGATAGTGAAGAACAGGGAAGCCTGGCGTGTTGCAGTCTATGTGGTTGCAAAGAGTCAGACACAACTTAGTGACTGAACAACAGTCAGTTGTTGTTCACAACAACAAAGATGTCTGTGGACTTCCCAGGTGGCTCAGTGGTAAAGAGTCCTCCTGCTAATGCAGGAGACTCAAGTTTGATCCCTGGGTCAGGAAGATCCCCTGGAAAACGCAACAGCCACCTGCTGCAGTGTTCTTGCCTGGGAAATCCCATGGAGAGAGGATCCTGGTGGGCTACAGTCCATGGGGTCACAAAGAGTACATATATACATACATACATTGCCTCTTGAGAAATCTATGCAGGTCAGGAAGCAACAGTTAGAACTGGACATGGAACAACAGACTGGTTCCAAATAGGAAAAGGAGTACGTCAAGGCTGTATATTGTCACCCTGCTTATTTAACTTATACGCAGAGTACATCATGAGAAACGCTGGGCTGGAAGAAGCACAAGCTGGAATCAAGATTGCCGGGAGAAATATCAATAACCTCAGATATGCAGATGACACCACCCTTATGGCAGAAAGTGAAGAGGAGCTAAAAAGCCTCTTGATGAAAGTGAAAGAGGAGAGCGAAAAAGTTGGCTTAAAGCTCAACATTCAGAAAACGAAGATCATGGCATCCGGTCCGATCACTTCATGGGAAATAGATGGAGACACAGTGGAAACAGTGTCAGACTTTATTTTTTGGGGCTCCAAAATCACTGCAGATGGTGACTGCAGCCATGAAATTAGAAGATGCTTACTCCTTGGAAGAAAAGTTATGACCAACCTGGATAGTATATTCAAAAGCAGAGACATTACTTTGCCGACTAAGGTCCGTGTAGTCAAGGCTATGGTTTAGAAATATCAATAACCTCAGATATGCTGATGACACCACCCTTATGGCAGAAAGTGAGGAGGAGCTAAAAAGCCTCTTGATGAAAGTGAAGGAGGAGAGCGAAAAAGTTGGCTTAAAGCTCAACATTCAGAAAACAAAGATCATGGCATCCGGTCCCATCACTTCATGGGAAATAGATGGGGAAACAGTGGAAACAGTGTCAGACTTTATTTTTTGGGGCTCCAAAATCACTGCAGATGGTGACTGCAGCCATGAAATTAGAAGATGCTTACTCCTTGGAAGAAAAGTTATGAAGAACCTGGATAGTATATTCAAAAGCAGAGACATTACTTTGCCAACAAAGGTCTGTCTAGTCAAGGCTATGGTTTTTCCTGTGGTCATGTATGGATGTGAGAGTTGGACTGTGAAGAAAGCTGAATGCTGAAGAATTGATGCTTTTGAACTGTGGTGTTGGAGAAGACTCTTGAGAATCCCTTGGACTGCAAGGAGATCCAACCATTCTATTCTGAAGGAGATCAACCCTGGGATTTCTTTGGAAGGAATGATGCTAAAGCTGAAACTCCAGTACTTTGGCCACCTCATGCGAAGAGTTGACTCACTGGAAAAGACTGATGCTGGGAGGGATTGGGGGCAGGAGGAGAAGGGAACGACTGAGGATGAGATGGCTGGATGGCATCACGGACCCGATGGACATGAGTCTGAGTGAACTACGGGAGATAGTGATGAACAGGGAGGCCTGGCGTGCTGCAATTCATGAGATGAGTGCAATTATGCGGGTCGCAAAGAGTCGGACACGACTGAGCGACTGAACTGAACTTGCAATGCTATCAAGGAATCAGAGTTTCAATTTGTTGAACATTAAGTGAAAGTGCAAGTGTGTTAGTTGCTCAGTTATACACGACAGTTTGCAGCCCCATGGGTATAGCCTGCCAGGCTCCTCCACCCATGGATTCTCTAAGCAAGAATACTGGAGTGGGTTGTCATTCCCTTCTCAGAGAATCTTTCTGGCCCAAGGATCAAATCTGGGTCTCCTCCATTGCAGGCAGATTCTTTACTATCTGAGTCACCAGGGAAGCCCTGTTGAACATTAAGTACCAGTCAATTTGGTATGTTTCTTATGATGGTAATTCATGTGCAACCTTCACAGTATCAACAATGAAAATCTGGATTTCCATTATATACCACAATTTCTGAATTAATACAAATGGCATCTATGGATTTCAACTGCCAAGACATGCAACAAGCTTAAGGTTTATAAAGTCTTAGAGGAGGAGAAGGGGACGACAGAGGATGAGATGGTTGGATGGCATCACTGACTCAACAGACATGAGTTTGGGTGGACTCTGGGAGTTGGTGATGGACAGGGAGGCCTGGCAAGCTGCAGTTCATGGGGTCACAGAGTCAGACACGACCAGTGACTGAACTGAACTGAACTGAGAGGACTCAGCCCAGAACTGCACTTCTCTAGCTGCAGTCCATGGGGTCGCGAAGAGTCGGACACGACTGAGCGACTTCACTTTCACTTTTCAATTTCATGCATTGGAGAAGGAAATGGCAACCCACTCCAGTGTTCTTGCCTGGAGAATCCCAAGGACGGGGAGCCTGGTGGACTGCTGTCTATGGGGTCACACAGAGTCGGACACGACTGAAGCAACTTAGCAGCAGCAGCAGCAGCTACAGACAGAAATTCCCCAAGACTATACAGGAAGCCAAATATAAATTGAAAAACCAAAACAGTAAAGATATTACTGGCCAGTCTATATAATAGTGTCTCTTTAGGGTTAAGAGAAAGTTTTCAAGGAGTAAGTGTGCATCCTATTGTGAGATTGTTTCTGTACTACACTAGAAAGTGCAGAAATTCCATCTGTCTGCATTTCAGCAGCTGCAACCCCTCAGAAGAATGACTGCATTCCCTACATTGTGGTTTGATGATTTCTTGGGAAATGTGGCTCGAAGTTCAACATTAATTAGCTCCTAACATCTAGGCTTCATCTCTAAGACTCCATATATTTTACTCCAATAAAGCCATTCTTGTGTAAGGTTCTATAAAATCTGGATCAAATTTAAAACATGACACTGCTGACATGTTTTGATTACTGATATCCCGTGTCTTCGCTGATTCAGCAGAAACTGACTTCTTTTGTGTGGTTTCTCAGTTGGACAAGTGGCTGTCCGTGGTTTTAAGACACTGAAAATTGTTTCTTTATTCTTATTCTCCCTTTGCAAGTCCTTTGGATGGTCACAGCTTCATTAATCAATACTCTTTGTACAGTTAGGATAGCTTTGTACATTCTCTTTCTGTTTGACGTCTTCTTAACCTGTACTTTTGTGTAAAACTGTTTGTATTTGTGTGAAACAGTTCAACTAGCAAAACATTTCAGACACATCTCATTTAGAAGTTCTAAAGAGCTCGATAACTACACAAGTAGGAATTTTATCACAAGTTCCTAGGGGTAAGTGGTAGTTTACAAACAGAGAAACTAGAGCATTGTGTGCTTAAGACTGCAATTGCTCAAAGCCATAGAGCTAAGAACCATGAAAACACCCCAGAGTCGTGAGGTCTGGGCTCTAGGCCCAACCCTTCACACCATAGCCACTCTCTACACGGTTGATAGGCACTCAGTTCAAGGGTACCAGGTTCATGTAAACACTCAAACTTGCCTTTTCCTTTCTAAACAAAAGATAAATATCTGTCCTTCAGGTAAACTATACAAGATGAGATGACATTCTTTGTGAGCTTTCAATTTTTTGGAAAACACCCTGAGAGAGCTCTTAAAATCTCTTAAAATGAGAGATTTTTCAACCATAAATGTCTGTCTTATAACAATCATCTTCCAATACCTTTTAGACTGAGTCCTTAAAATGACAAAGGGATATTCCAGAGGTGAAGTCACGCTATCCAATCTTGACATCATTTTCATTAACATCATCTATAATTCTACAGTGCATAAACTGGACTTTAGATCAATAGCAGATTGATCAGTGGCAGGTTCATTCATTGATTGAGAAAATATTTACTAGCTCCTATGTGCTAAGCATTACTCTAGCAGATACAGCAGTAAAGAAAACAAAACGACTTCACCTTCATGTAGCATATATTCTACTGACCATCATCTAATAAAGAAATTGTAAGAACTAAAGATGCTTCATCACCAAAATTACTTCCATTTACACATATGACAATTAATATTAATACACTAATTGAAGTATACAATGGAGAAGGCAATGGCACCTCACTCCAGTACTCTTGCCTGGAAAATCCCATGGATGGAGGAGCCTGGAAGGCTGCAGTCCATGGGGTTGCTGAGGGTCGGACACGACTGAGCGACTTCACTTTCATTTTTCACTTTCATGCATTGGAGAAGGAAATGGCAACCCACTCCATAGTTCTTGCCTGGAGAATCCCAGGGACGGGGGACCTGGTGAGCTGCCATCTATGGAGTCGCACAGAGTCAGACATGACTGAAGTGACTTAGCAGCAGCAGCAGTATACAAAAATATATTGCTTAAGATACCAGTTTACATATCCTAATGAAGAGGACAATTATGAATCACTTGGACTTCAGAATCTCATGGATTCTGAAGATTATATACCCCTGAGGATGATCTGCTCTTTTCAATCTTTTTGCTTCTGATAACTGCTGAAATAATACCTATAGCCTGAAACAAACTTCAGATTTTCTGCAATTGCTTCCAGCCCTCTCAGGTCTCTGTCTGTAATACAACATGTGTATCAGCAAATCCTCTCATTACTTTGCTTGTTAACTTTTAGAGTCTTTTCTCAGAAATTACTCACTGGTCTCTGACTGCATAGTATCCTCATTCACCATGCCTTTGAGTCCTTGCTTAAAGCTTAAAGCTCTAATTCAACTCTACCTCTGAAGAGAAAAGCAACCTGGCACACAACAGCAGCATCACCTGAGCCTCTACTGACCGAGTTTGTCAGCCCTTCATTCCACATGGTGCTCAAAATTAAGTTACCATAAACCACCATTGCTCTTACCTTTTACAAAGCTATTTGACCATATGAAAAAGAATGAGGTGAGACAAGAACACTTCTTGGAGAGAGCACTGTGTTTCCCTATAATAGGTTGATAAAAGGAGTGGGGTGAAAGATAAGAGGTGAGCATTGTAGTTGTTTAGTCACTAAGTTGTATCCCACTCTTTGTGACCCCATGGACTGTAGCCCACCAGGTTCCTCTGTCCACAGGATTTCCCAGCCAGGAATACTGGGGTGGGTTGCTAGTTCCTTCTCCAGGGCATCTTTCCAACCCAGGGACAGAAGCCCAAGAGGTGAGAAAGGAGAGAGGAAATCTAAGTGGGTGCTCAATAATTAACTTTGTCTTTACTCTGCCCTCTAAGTCATATGAACTGCAAGGCCCTTCCTTTTGTTGGATGCCAAAGTCCACTGGGTCTCAAAGAGATGGAGATGACTGAGTGATTCACACTTCCACTTTCAAGGCATCTAGAGTAGGTATGGATGGATTACAGAAAGCTCTGTCTGAAAAGAATGAAATCCCCATAGACAGAGAGGAGCCAGTGAAATCGGGCAATGTCTTGGGGGAGAGAAAGAGAGATTAAAAACTTGGTTGAATCTCCCTGAGGCACAGTGTAGAGAAGACCTTATGGAAAACAAAAATATCTAAAAGGACATTTCAAGTTGTCGATGGTAGGTGTAATCACTTCCCTATCTGCCACATGGAATTGACAAGAATTATGTTGGAGAAGGAAATGGCAACCCACTCCAGTATTCTTGCCTGGAGAATCCCAGGGATGGAGGAGCCTGGGGGGCTGCCGTCTATGGGGTCGCACAGAGTCGGACACGACTGAAGCGACTTAGCAGCAGCATGTTGCTTTCTAAGTTTTTTCCACTCATTTATTTAACCAGTTTGTCGTTCTTCTAGAAGCATGAATACAGAAAGACCCCTTGCTTTGTAAAGACTATATTCTATGGAGAATATAATATCAATGAACATAATAAATAAGAAAATTATTATATATTAGGTTAGAATATGATAAGGGCCATAAAGCAAAAAAGAGCACAACAGAGAGACAGCAGATGTGGGGCAGGACAGGTCTCCACAAGGAGACCAAGTGGCTAAGGCAGAGACAGTAAAGTCGTGAAGAAGCAAGAGATCAGGCAGAGAAGAAGGCTTTGCAAAGATTTTGTAGCTTACATAATAAGAGTCATTACACAGTGACTTGATGAGTGAAGAGCGGCGTGATCTGACTGATGTTTTCCAGGATCTCTGCTTCTTGTTCTGAAAACATCCCAGAGAAGCCACAGAAGCAGCAGGGATAACAGGTAGGAGCCTATTGGATTTAATCCAAAAAGAGATGATAGGGGCTCAGAGGGGATAACGGTGCAGAGGCCGAGACATCAGTAGATGCTGGACATACTTTGAAAGTAGAGCCAGCAGGGTTTTCTGGCCCATTAGAAGAGAGTTGTGAGGGAAAGACAAGAGCTAATGGTGTCTTTAAGTTTCCACCCAGCCAAAGAACAGGAAGTGCCATCTGCTGAGATGGGGAAGACAACTGAAGGAGCAAGACTACAGGGGAAAAAAAATCAGAAGTTACAATTTGGACATGTTGAGTCTGACATGTCAAGTAGACACCCAAGCGAAAATGCTGAGGAGACAACTGGATACACAAATTCAAAGTCCAGGAAAGAGGACAGGACTACCGCTATGAAAGTACGAGTCATAGCAAATCAATTTAAAGCCAGTGATGCCTGGATGAGATCATGAGGGGAACGGTTCGTGAAGAGAGAGAAAAGTGAGACTCAGCAAGATGGGGCAGAGAAGATGAACGAAGGCTGAACTACTCCACAGGTAATGGTTACAGGGAAGAGAAGCCAGCAAAGAGGCTGCGAAGGAGGTAGGAGGAAACCCAGCACGTGATGCGTTATCCTGGAAGCCAAGTAAAGGAGAAGATATCAAAGAGGAGGAAGTGATCTGCTGCGCCAGAAGGGACCTGCTGATGGGTCAGGGAAGACGAAAGTGAGAAACGGGGACACAGGCAAGAGCAGTTTCAATGGAGCAGTGAGAACAAAAGTCTGATGGCATATGTTCAGGAGAGAATGACAGGAGAGGAAGTAACGCAGAATGAAAGGACAACATTTTTGCTCCAGAAGGGAATAATCAAATGGGGCAGTAGACTACAAGGGAAGTGGGGCAAAAAAGAAATGTGCTTTTTAAAATGGGAGTATTATTGCTTTACAGTGTTGTTTTGGTTTTTGCTGTACAACAATCTGAAACAACCAAAGTATACATCCATCCTTTCCCCATTGAGCCTCCCCCACCCTCATCCCTCCAGGTCATCACAGAGCACTGAGCTGAGCTCCCGTTCTATACAGCAGGTTCCCACTAGATAGCTATTCTACACATGCCCTACTCCAGTACTCTTGCCTGGAAAATCCCATGGACGAAGGAGCCTGGAGGGCTGCAGTCCATGGGGTCGCTCAGGGTCGGACACGACAGAGCAATTTCACTTTCACTTTTCACTTTCATGTACTGGAGAAGGAAATGGCAACCCACTCCAGTGTCCTTGCCTGGAGAATCCCAGGGACGGGGGAGCCTGGTGGGCTGCCGTCTATGGGGTCACACGGAGTCGGACACGACTGAAGCGACTCAGCAGCAGCAGCAGCAGCAGTGTATATACGTCAGCGCTACTCTCTCGGTTCTTCCCACCCTCTCCTTCCTCTGATGTGTCCACACTCCATTCTCTATGTCTGCATCTCCATTCCTGCCCTGCAAATAGGTTCATCAATATCATTAGAAATGTGGTTTTTAATGCTTTTGTGTGAGTACATTCTTTGCAAGGAGCATGGAGCGGTATTAAGTTCTGCCTCCAGGTTTCCACAGGTCAAATAAACTATGACCACTCTTGAAGATACAGGAGCTCAGGGATGGAGGATGATCAACATCAGGAATATATTTACAGTCTAAAAATGAAGCCTGTCTTATAGCGGCCTGTCCCTTTAACCCCATCACTGCAATGTGACTTCCTCACAAGTATCTATCTTCTGAGGTTAGTAATCCTTCTCATTCTCTCCTTCCTCTTCTTCATCTATTAGACACCTGTTACATGTGGGGTACATGTGCTAGTCACTTCTAATAGCCCCATCAGGACTTATCGCATGAACTCCTATTACTTCATGACTCATATAATTGATACTAGCAGAAGTTATGTATTTGTTTGCTTATACTCTCTCCTTTCTAGAATGTAAGCTCCTTGAGAGAAGGAGCTTCATCAGTTTTCCTCACCGATGTGTACTGAGTCTAGAGAGGAATTAAATATTTGTTAAATGAATAAATGAAGACAGAATTTAAGGTCCCGGCAGGACTACATGATTGCTCCTATGCATTGGTTCTACCTGGATAAGCAATAGGTATCCTACAATTTGGTCCTTTTAACTGCTAGAGGAATAAACTGCTGGTGAAATGAGACAGTCACTCTGTGCTCTAGCAGGACACTCACTCACACCCAGGGACAAGTCTGGCTTCTGAGCAGCATCTGTTCCTATGTTAGAACAATGAGTATCAAAGGCCCTTCTACCTAAAATAATCTTTCCCACTGACCTGTGATAGTGTGTCTAACATTCTCCCAACACCTCCGCCCACAGTACTCATTCCTTGGGCTAACATGGTGGCTTTTAGATGAACTCCAGGGTACCAAGGAAAGGGAATCTGGGGCCACATCATGAGTGAAGGGGGTATCTGAGTCACCCTCCTCCACTTCTCCCCCGTCCCTGGGATTCTCCAGGCAAGATCACTGGAGTGGGCTGCCATTTCCTTCTCCAGTGCATGAAAGTGAAAAGTCAAAGTGAAGTCGCTCAGTCGTGTCTGACCCTCAGTGACCCCATGGACTGCAGCCTACCAGGCATCTCCATCCATGGGATTTTCCAGGCAAGAGTACTGGAGTGGGTTGCCATTGCCTTCTCCTCAGGAAAGGTCTAAAACAGGAGAAATACACATGAGAGTTGAGACCTAGGGCCACAGCGAGCTCAGAGCAGCCCTTCCTGAAGGTGCAGTGGGTGCGGATCTAACTCCCTCACACTATGGGGCAAGAGATGCCACATCACTCTGTTTTTCTAAATCAAATTAATACACACTTCCCCACTCAAAAAAGTGCAAAGAAATATTACTCAGGCATGCTTCAGGGGGCCTCTCCCTCCTTAGGTGGTACAAGGATTAAGAACAGAGGAAGAGGCTTAGCTTTAATTCCTTAGAGAATGTTCGGCTGAGGGGTTCGTGATGCTAAGCCCTCATGGTAGACAGGATGCTCTGCCATGTTACTGCCTCGCCACGGTCACATGCAAGGGCCCTGGTCCCTGATGTCAGCCTTCCTGGCTGCCCCACAGAGCTGTTCCTCTCTGAGCCCTGTCTTTCCCCCCAGCAAGTGCTCACCAGTCCCTGCTACATAAGGGACACGCCAAAGCCCAGGCCCCTTCCAAACCTTGGGAGATGTCTCTACCCCTTCACATACTTCCACCATTATGCCTTGCCCTGGCTGATCACACAGTCTCTGCTCAGTCATTCTCTCCTCAAGGCTGCTCTGCCTTTTCTGAGAATGCACAGATGATAACACACAGCTATTACACAGACTTTTTCATTCATTGCAGAGGAAGCAAATGTTTCCATTAGTATCTTTCAACATCTTTGTTTCAAGGAAGTATATCTTAGGTGTCAGTAATGCCTGTTGTATAAATGCATTTAGAGAGTTCTTAACTTAGATATTCTAAAAATAGAAGTGCCACTTGATTTCCTCCTTTATGATCTGCGGCAAACACCTTGCTGCAAAGACAAGGTAAAACCAATCCCCTCACTACAGTCCAACTCAGTGCCTATTATATAACTTGTTTTTATTAGTGAGAAACCGTCTCTGCCAAACCAATGTTCAAAGCAAGTTCAAAACAACTCCCCCAATTAAATGTCCTTAAGACTGAGTTACTCCTTGACTCATTTTTCCCCCCTCTGAAATAAAGCTATGCTTTGACTGAATGGAAACTCTGCCAGCTGGACTTCACCTTAAATTTCTGAAAATCAGAGTTAAGTATACTTATTGCCTGTCCAACAGCATGAAAGATCTATCATTCTGGAAAAACAAAACAAAACAAAACAGTCATTGTAAAATTATCTAAAAATCATTAGCAGGAAACAAGAATAGATTTGTAACTGGAAGCACTCTGATAGGAGAAGGGATGGAAATAGAGTTTAGAAAGCAGCTCATGTCATCACTCAACATCTCAAGTAAAATCACAGTATAAAATAAAGTTAGACAAAACCTTGGCCAGTAGATTTTAAATCTAATTAGACAGGGGAGAAAGTAAAGAAAGAGCAGAGTAAAAAGCAGGAAGTCAAGCTTTATGGTCAGAGACTGGCAGAAATAGACTGCCAAGTAGAAGTCTGAAGAAACTCTCTGAAAAGGAATCTCTATTCATTCAACAGTTGAGAAAGAGAAGAGAAAGGAAATTTTTTGAAATGAGAGAAACAACTTTCAAACAGGTATTGTCTAATTAAAAGAATATACAAGTTTACTACCTCAAGTTTTAGGGTCTAAAAGTCTTAAATAGGGCTCCAAGAGCCAATTTTGTTAAAAAAAAAAAACAACACTGGAAAATAAGATATATGACAGAACTCTGCTATTTATTATTTCCTGCAAATAAATGCACTAACATAACTTCTAAAGAACATAAAAAATTTTGAAACTCATTGTTTATAGTTGACCCTCCCTGTCAGGAATTATTATCAGGCAGGCAGAGGTTTCTAAATTCAGAGATAATTACTCCACCATTTAGGGGAGTTATACTTTATAAACTTGCTTTTGGAAATAAAACCTACATCTTATACACAGTTCTCACTTAGTGGTACTTCAAAGTATTTTTGAGGTTTTCTCCAAACATTTGGCTGTCTCNACTCCACCATTTAGGGGAGTTATACTTTATAAACTTGCTTTTGGAAATAAAACCTACATCTTATACACAGTTCTCACTTAGTGGTACTTCAAAGTATTTTTGAGGTTTTCTCCAAACATTTGGCTGTCTCGAATCACATTTTGCCATTATTCATTATGAATCATAAAACCGATCATGATGGTACACTATGCACAGTACTTTTGACAAATTTCAAACAAAGGCAGGATGTCTTCTATGAGTTACTGCATGCATGTAACCCTAAGAAAAACAAAGGAGATTATATATGACTCGGAAAGAAAATAACAGTCTTGTGTATGCATATGGTAGTGTCTAAAATGTTATACATATTAACATTTTTCAGATCTTTATTAAATGTGTAAATTTCAGTCACAACATCTATGGACATATTTAGAAGAAAGACAAACAGAAAAATAATCAGATTGAAGAGCCATTGCGGGGTATTTTTCTTTAGTGTTGGGCTATGCAAACTGAACTGATACCATTTTATAAGTTAATAGGTGCAAATGCCACTTTCAACTTAAACCAAATTTCTTTTTAGCCCCAGTTTCTTTTACCTTTGTCCATTTTATGTACTAACAATGTAAAAGTTTGAATAAATTATCTATGACTTTGCAGTACTGTGGGACTTGAGACCCAGAAATAGAATAAACATATACATGTTTAGAAATTCCCGAGGAACAAACTTTGAAAAAATATCTTTCAAGAACAGATTACAGGAATAAATTAGGAGATTGCTATTAATAAATGCACACTACTATAAATAAAACAGATAATCAACAAGGACCTACAGCACAGCAAAGGGAACTATATTCAATATTTTGTAATAAACTATAAGGGGAAAGAACCTGAAAAACTATATATATATATATATAGTATATATGTATATAGTATACATAGTATATAGTATATATGTATATATATGTAGAGAGAGAGAGCTTCCTCCTAGCTCAAATGGTAAAGAATCTGCCTGTGATCCAGGGGACCTAGGTTTGATCCCTGGGTCAGGAAGATCCTCTGGAGAAGGAAGCAACCCACTCCAGTATTCTTGCCTAGAGAATTCCATGGACAGAGGAGCCTGGCAAGCTACAATCTGTGGGGTTGCAAAGAGTCAGACATGACTAAGCGATTTACACTACTATAAAAACAAATATATATATATATGAATCACTTTGCTGTACACCTGAAACTAATACAACACTGTAATTCAACTATACTTCTATTTAAAAAGATTACAGTTCTACCTTCAGTTCAGTTCAGTCGCTCAGTTGTGTCCGACTCTTTGCGACCCCATGAATCGCAGCTAGGCCTGGCGTGCTGTGATTCATGGGGTCGCAAATAGTCGGACACGACTGAGCAACTGAACTGAACTGATGTTGTATTTTAGGTACTACACGTAAGTGATCCCCTTGATATTTGTTTTTATCTGACTTGCTTCACTGAATGTGATAATTTCTAGTTCCATCCATATTGCTGTAAATGGCATTATTTCAGTCTTAATGTTACCCCATTTCGTGTGTGTGTGTACACGTACACAAGTCCTCAGCGCTTGTCTGTTTCCTGGAAAACAAGTGATCTCCATGAACAGGTGCAGTCTGGACATTCAGAGGCCAGCTCTGCGATACAGCTTCTTTTTTTCTGATGCCTCATTTGATTATAAGCTAGAGATGGTGAAGGAGAAAACACATGCTTTTGATAACAGCACTGTGATAATCACAAAATGTCTTAACTTTGTAAAACTCTGTATCAAAAGAATTATTGCAGTTTGCTGTATTCAAATTTTCAGTTAAAGCTTTTTTCTGAAACAGGTGGGGCTTTGCTTGCTTCCCTCGGGGGCTGCATTCTTCAGTTTTAAAATTAGGAGGATTTTGAGTGTCTGCATAGACTCTCCTGTTTCTCCAGTTCTTACTGACAGATAAACTATTGAGACTGTTGACTTCAGTAATTAACGAAGGCCTGCTAATTAACTAGCAGAAGGGTATTCACTGAAAGTTCTTCAGTCATAAAAACAAGCTGTTCCCAGCTTAACCACAGAAATCGTCCCAGTGGCGATCATGCTTGCTCCGCGGGTCGAAGCTTGCTGTCTGAGCGCCCACACAAGGTCGTATTGTAGCAGCAGAGGCTGGTGTGCAGTGTGTCTGTGGATTCTTGCTGTGCTGTCTCTCTGCGCTGACGCGCTTCAGGCTGCGGGTCGACGGGCCGTCGAGGTGTAAGCGCATCGGGTTGCGGGTGGGCCAGCCTCGGAGCGCCCGCTTCCCGCTCTCCCTCAGGCCCTTCCTTGCTGCCGGGCGTGCGCCCCTGCTGAGGCGCTTCAGTCGTGTCCGACCCGGCAGCCCTGTGGACTGCGGCTCTCCAGGCTGCTCCGTCCTCGGGGCCGTCCAGGCAGGAGTGCTGGAGCCGGGGCCGCTTCCTCCCCGGGGCCCTTCCCGACCCAGGGACCAAGCCCACGTGCTGTCCATCCCTTGCGCTGGCAGGCAGGTTCTTTACAGTTAGCGGCACCTGGGAAGCCTTCCCGGCTCCCATCTTCTGCCAGAAGTAAAGCAGTTCACACGGCCCCCACCTCCTTCGTGTAAAAAGGGTGTTTTTAATTATGAGCAGCTGATGAGCACTCAGAAGGTGGGGTTCGCTCCTCGAGTAATGATGCTCGAAGCTGCCGTTTCCCGTCCCCTCGGGCGGGTGGGCTGGGCTCACGCGTTCCTCACTCCTGGCCTGGCTTTTTACCTTCTGCAGGTGAAGGCCCACAGCCTCGCGGGGCGGAGACCTGCTCCGGGCAGCTGTGGTTCTGAGAGGGCTGCGGTCTTTGCCTCCTCCCATGCTCTGCTTTCATGGGCTAGACGTTCAGTCTTGTTCTGCGTCTTTTCTTTTAGGAAAGTGCAATCACACCAAGTGATAAGACCCTTTTCCCTGATGTCGACTGGCTAATCGGCAACCATTCTGATGAGCTGACGCCATGGATCCCAGTCATTGCGGCCAGGTGAGCTGGTGGGCCTGTTGGCACCGTGGTGGCTGGGGATGTTCCATTGCCTCAGTCTCGCTGTCGAGACCCACAGCTTCTGGCTGCTCATGGCTGTTGAGCGCTTAAATGTGGCTAGTTTACTTTGTCGAGATGATGGCATATTGCTGCTACTGCTAAGTTGCTTCAGTCATGTCCAACTCTGTGACTCTGTGCGACCCCATAGACGGCAGCCCACCAGGCCCCTCTGTCCCTGGGATTCTCCAGGCACGAACACTGGAGTGGGTTGCCATATTGGCTGTATTTAAATTTAAAAATATAAAGTAACGTAAGTGGTTCACACGTTCACATGGTATTTTTGTTGTGATTCGTTCTATCGTGTTTGTATCCAGTGTTGAAACGTGTTTTTCCTGGGACGTTTTCTCATAGCAGGAGGGATTGCCTGTCACTGTAAAGACGCCCTGCTGGTTCAGTTGATTCACAGTGTTAGCTTCAGGTTTACAACATAGTGACTGAAAATTTTCCTTAGTTATACTGTCTGTAGTTATCATAAAATATGTGATATAAAATATATAAATATAAAATATTTTATATCATAAACTGTCGTGAAATGCTGTGCTGCACAGCATATCCTGTGTCTTGTTAAACTTGGACAGGGTCGTCTGTATCTCTTTTCTCCCCCACCCCTACCTTGCTCGCCCCTGCCAACCCCCGCTCTCCCCGTGGTGACCACAGCTTCATTATATATATCTGTGAGTCTGCTTCTTTGTTACTTTCACTCGTTTTTTTTTTTTGATTCGGCACATAAGTGATGGCACACAATATTTGTCTTTCTCTGTCCGACTTGACTTCACGAAGCATAACGTGGACTTTTTTAGAATAGCGTAGGCCGAGCAGCAAGCTGTAATCGTGTGATGCCTGCCTCTGAAATTTCGTACCCACAGCTGCAATCTCCAAGTCCATCAGGGAGTTTCAGGTTCCAGCTGATGATCACAACTGCAGTAGAAAAAGTACTTTTTATAAAAATAATTACATGCATGTTTTACTGAAAGGTACTGTGCTGTGTTGTGTCTAGAATTTAAACTGAAGAAAGCTGTGATGCGTTTCTTTAAAAAGCGCCATCGGCCAGTAGCGCATCGTTTGCATTTTGCCCACACACCCCCCGCCCCCCTGCGCGGCTCCCCGCGGTGCCTCCCTCACCAGGCCTGTTTAGCGCACCGTCTGCACTTTGCCCACACCCCGCCGCCGCGCAGCTCCCTCACCGGGCCTGTTCAGGGCTCTGAGCTTCCGTGCGGCCGGTTGCCTCTGCAGGTCTTCCTACGCCTGCCGCTTCTTCCTCCTGCCCTGCTGCTACTTTGACTTCGTCGGGAAGTTCCAGCGGACGCAGAGCAGCAAGACGCAGTACCGAGGGTACCTGGACTTCGTCACTGAGGTGGGCTCGGCCTGCGGCTTCCACGTGGAGGAGGACTGCCTTCGGATCCCTTCCACCAAGCGGGTGTGTGCCGGCCACCGGGGCTGTCCTCCGTGGGCACATGTGGCATTTCAATGGAACGCGTGGGGCCGTCCTCGTCACAGACCCGTAGACGAGTCGGTGATGCCCAGAGGAGTGGGTTCTGACCTGGCGGCCCCAGCACTGCGCCGGCGGCTTCCGGGGCTCGCTGCGTGCCTGCGGTCCCTCCCGCACCGGCATCCTGGACCCCCATCTCCAGGCCAGCGGCCCCTGCAGCAGCCCTCACCTGGCCCCCATCTCCTCCCCAGAAGCTGCAGCTGGCCCTCAGGCACCTCCCAGAGTCGGCCTCAGCTTGGCTTTGGTTTGTGGGCTCGGTGCTGCCGGAGGCTGAACACTTTTAAGTTCTGACTTCAGTTGCTCAGTCGTGTCCGACTCTTTGCGACACCATGGACTTAGACTCCCAAATAATGGGCTGAAATTGCTTCCGAACTTCAGAATGATTTCAAATGTTCTCTTTAAAAGCCTCATTAGTTCAGATTCACTTGAATTTGTCCGGGGAGAAACTGGCCCTTGACTGCCTGTCGCCTTGCCAGATGGTCGGGGCCGACCTGCCCACATCTCGGGGGCTTGAGCCTCTGGGAGTCGGGGCAAGTGTTGCCATCGGTTTTATGTTAACCTCTGATCACTTTCTTCCATGAGACTCTAGGTTGGTCAGTGCTGTTAAAAAGATACTCACACACACAAGCCCGTCATCCAGATCTCGGCTTCACGGCCTGACAGCTGTGAGAGGGGGGAGATGGGGCTTAACTCTGGGCCCCACCACGTGCTGGCAGCGCACGCAGGGCCAGCAGGCACTGCCAGGCGGGAGGAGCGGCAGCCCCCAGGCGGTGCTGGCCCCTCAGTCGGCTTCAGGCACGCCATTGCCGTCGCTGCTCAGAATCATTTTCGGAAACGTCCTTTAGCACTCACCTTAGAGCCTTCGTGTCATCCTGTCAGACGCCCTCTGTCTTGGCAGGTCACAGCCTTTTGAGGTTGGAATTGAATCTGGCTGGCGTTTGGGCTTCCCGGGTGGCGCCAGAGGTAAAAGAACCCTCCTGGCAGCGCAGGGGACGTGAGAGACCCAGGTCCAGTCCCTGGGTTGGAAAGATGCCCTGGAAAGGGAAATGGCCACCCACTCCAGCGTTCTTGCCTGGAGAACTCCACGGATAGAGCCTGTTGGGCTACGGTCTGTGGGGTCTCAGAAGAGTCGGGCACAACTGAAGCAACTTCGCACGCACGCACGCAGAGTTTGGGTCGTGTGTGTCCGGGGATCCTACGGTTCCGGTGTTTCCATTTGCTGTCACTGGGAGCTGGAGGCCACCGGCCCTCGCTCAGCCTCTCTGAGCCTCAGTGTTCATATAGATCGTCTGGTTTGGGGGTTGGATGCAAGCATAGGTGTCCACACGCAGCAGCCGTTAATCAAGGACTGCACACGGGTCCCGCGCTCTTGTTCCGCGCGCACGGAAGTCGTCACCTGCCCGGGGTGGCACGGTTAGCGGGTGGCGCAGCTGTAGAGCAGTGATGGGGGGATCCGATGTGACCGGAGGCACTTCCGTCAGGTTCCGGCCCATGGAGGACGTCCAGAGACACCGTCCCCGCAGCAGCATCTGCAGGCCCGGCCTCTCACTCCAGGGCAGCCCGCGTCTGGCCGCGTGGGGGGGATGTGCAGTGTGAACGGGCCATTCACGCAGCGCCCGGTGCTCTGCTGGGGGCACACATGCTCCCCCCCCCCGCCCCACCAGCGAGGCTGCCCCTCCAGAGCTCTGGGGCTTCCCGGCAGGGTCTGTGCGTGGGGCGGGGGTGCGCAGCGGGGGCTGACGGGAGCAAAGTGCCCGCAACGGGGCGAGCCTAGCCGGCTCAGTCAAGGCGGCCTGGTCTGCGTGTCTGTTGGGCTCCGTGGGGGTCTGGGTGGCACAGCTTTCTGTGGGCTTCTGCTGGGGGTGGTTTGTTTTGAGGTCACTGATGCTCGTATTTGTAGAATAAGGATTCCTGTCAGCATAGGTCCCTAAGGCTTGAGGAGTCTGTTCTCCCGGATGAGAGAATTCCTGGGAAAATACCGCTGGGACCTGTTAAAGCACTCCTCTGCTCTCCACGTGCAGGTCTGTCTCATCGGGAAGGCCAGGACATACCCACCCGCTAGAGAGGCGTCCGTGGACGAGGAGAGGACCCGCTACATTGACAGCAGGCGGGGCCGCCCCGGGAGCCCCTGCAGCGGGGCTCCTGCCCCTCCGCCCCCTGGGGCCGCTCCCGGCAGCGCCCCTGGCCCCAAGGGGCGTGGAGCCCTGGACGCCCGGCCCGGGCACACGGCGGGGGCTGGAGCCCCAGCGGAAAGACTCTGGCTGTCTGGGTTTCAGCCGCGGGAGAAAGCCGAGCGCCTCAGGAACTGTGCCGCCCTTCCTCGAGAGTTTGTGGACGGAGTGGTTCTGCAAGTGGCGCGCTTGTTGCTGGGAAAGAGAAGTCCTGCAGACGGGAGTGCGCAGGCCTGGAATCGAGGAGGTAACGTCCAGCCTGGGCTTCCTGCTGGCCGCAGGCAGGCGCTTCGGGGCACCCTTGTCCTCCGCAGCCCGAGTCTGAGGCCACATGTGCCTGTGCACATCTGCTCGGTCGCGTCTGCCTCTCTGCGACCCCACGGACTGTGCCCCGGCAGGCTCCTCTGTCCGTGGGATTCTCCAGGCAAGGATACCGGAGGGGGCTGCCAGCCCCTTCTCCAAGGGCTCTTCCTGACCCAGGGATCATGCATTGCAGGCAGATTCTTTTATCATCTGAGCCACCTTGAAACTGTGTGGTCTTTTTTAATTAAGTGTATTTTAAGGAAGAGGGAGGCTTCTCAGAAGCGCATTAGAAAACCCTCTTCCTTGTAGTTCTGTTAACACACAGAACCTTGGCGCCTCAGAGGAGGAAGCTGAGGTCACGGGGAAGTCTCAGGGTCCAGAGCTCCTTGTTTTCCTATTTATTGAAATGATCCAAACAGAAAGCCAGGTTGCTGGCTGCTGGGGAAGTGCCCTGGCCCCAGGAAGATTTGGGAGATACTTTGCTCTGATAAGCGACTTGTCTCTGAAGTCCCAAAACGCAGAAGTCAGGCATGATGAAAGGGAGACACCTGTATCTGATTGCTCTCATAGGGTGAGCACCGTGCTGGGACCTGTGGCTCTCGAAAGGGCTGGGGCCTCCCTCTGTAGCTCAGTTGGTAAAGAATCTGCCTGCAGCGCAGGAGACCGGGTTTGGCTGCAAAGAGTCAGGCTTGACTGGGCGAGTAACACTTAAACTTCCTCACTTCAAGAGCCAGGGATCAGGTTATCAGGAGTGTTAAGACAGGCTGACGGAAGGCGCCTGTCACCACTGGAGGGCTCCGCGAGGCTGCCCGGGAAGGGGGTGCTCGCCCTTCGGGGAGGAGGCCGAGGCCCCGCCGTCAGGAGGGGTGCCGCCTGCTGGCCCTGTGGTTGGGCCCGACCGGTGGTGGTGAACAGCAGGTCTCCCCCAGCCCCCGGCGTGGAGAGCGTAGTCCCGAGTTTCTCCCTTCACCCCCACACCCCTCCTCCCCACCAGCGAGGCTGCCCCTCCAGAGCTCTGGGGCTTCCCGGCAGGGTCTGTGCGTGGGGCGGGGGTGCGCAGCGGGGGCTGACGGGAGCAAAGTGCCCGCAACGGGGCGAGCCTAGCCGGCTCAGTCAAGGCGGCCTGGTCTGCGTGTCTGTTGGGCTCCGTGGGGGTCTGGGTGGCACAGCTTTCTGTGGGCTTCTGCTGGGGGTGGTTTGTTTTGAGGTCACTGATGCTCGTATTTGTAGAATAAGGATTCCTGTCAGCATAGGTCCCTAAGGCTTGAGGAGTCTGTTCTCCCGGATGAGAGAATTCCTGGGAAAATACCGCTGGGACCTGTTAAAGCACTCCTCTGCTCTCCACGTGCAGGTCTGTCTCATCGGGAAGGCCAGGACATACCCACCCGCTAGAGAGGCGTCCGTGGACGAGGAGAGGACCCGCTACATTGACAGCAGGCGGGGCCGCCCCGGGAGCCCCTGCAGCGGGGCTCCTGCCCCTCCGCCCCCTGGGGCCGCTCCCGGCAGCGCCCCTGGCCCCAAGGGGCGTGGAGCCCTGGACGCCCGGCCCGGGCACACGGCGGGGGCTGGAGCCCCAGCGGAAAGACTCTGGCTGTCTGGGTTTCAGCCGCGGGAGAAAGCCGAGCGCCTCAGGAACTGTGCCGCCCTTCCTCGAGAGTTTGTGGACCGAGTGGTTCTGCAAGTGGCGCGCTTGTTGCTGGGAAAGAGAAGTCCTGCAGACGGGAGTGCGCAGGCCTGGAATCGAGGAGGTAACGTCCAGCCCGGGCTTCCTGCTGGCCGCAGGCAGGCGCTTCGGGGCACCCTTGTCCTCCGCAGCCCGAGTCTGAGGCCACATGTGCCTGTGCACATCTGCTCGGTCGCGTCTGCCTCTCTGCGACCCCACGGACTGTGCCCCGGCAGGCTCCTCTGTCCGTGGGATTCTCCAGGCAAGGATACCGGAGGGGGCTGCCAGCCCCTTCTCCAAGGGCTCTTCCTGACCCAGGGATCATGCATTGCAGGCAGATTCTTTTATCATCTGAGCCACCTTGAAACTGTGTGGTCTTTTTTAATTAAGTGTATTTTAAGGAAGAGGGAGGCTTCTCAGAAGCGCATTAGAAAACCCTCTTCCTTGTAGTTCTGTTAACACACAGAACCTTGGCGCCTCAGAGGAGGAAGCTGAGGTCACGGGGAAGTCTCAGGGTCCAGAGCTCCTTGTTTTCCTATTTATTGAAATGATCCAAACAGAAAGCCAGGTTGCTGGCTGCTGGGGAAGTGCCCTGGCCCCAGGAAGATTTGGGAGATACTTTGCTCTGATAAGCGACTTGTCTCTGAAGTCCCAAAACGCAGAAGTCAGGCATGATGAAAGGGAGACACCTGTATCTGATTGCTCTCATAGGGTGAGCACCGTGCTGGGACCTGTGGCTCTCGAAAGGGCTGGGGCCTCCCTCTGTAGCTCAGTTGGTAAAGAATCTGCCTGCAGCGCAGGAGACCGGGTTTGGCTGCAAAGAGTCAGGCTTGACTGGGCGAGTAACACTTAAACTTCCTCACTTCAAGAGCCAGGGATCAGGTTATCAGGAGTGTTAAGACAGGCTGACGGAAGGCGCCTGTCACCACTGGAGGGCTCCACGAGGCTGCCCGGGAAAGGGGTGCTCGCCCTTCGGGGAGGAGGCCGAGGCCCCGCCGTCAGGAGGGGTGCCGCCTGCTGGCCCTGTGGTTGGGCCCGACCGGTGGTGGTGAACAGCAGGTCTCCCCCGGCCCCCGGCGTGGAGAGCGTAGTCCCGAGTTTCTCCCTTCACCCCCACACCCCTCCCATCCCCCGTGTCCGTGTGGCGTGGCAGCACCATCGAGCCTGTCTCCAGGGATCCCCGGCCCTGTGGCCGCCTGGCCAGCAGAGCCTCTTGGGGGCCCAGTTCAGGCGGCTGACTGCCAGGTGCCTATGGACGAGGCCCAGGGGCTCTGAGGAGTTCTGGGGGTCAGCACCCCTTCCTCGGGGCACCCTGCAGAGGCGGGCCAGGCTGGACAAGGAGGAAGAGGGGGTGGGCTCCACGTGGAGCCTCTAAGGGCCCAGAGCCTCCAGGCCTGCGGGCCATGCTGAAAGTAAGCCTTTGACCCTCGGTTCCCAGGATGGCCCGTTCCTCGGGGGGCCCCTTTTATATGACTGCGCCCAGGAGGTGCTGACCTCTCCCTGGGTGGGACGCCCTGCCAGTGAGTAAGGACAGGGTCTCTTCCTGGGCTCGTGTGGGGCTCCGGGGTGCTCCAGGGATGGGGTCTCAGGCCACCCGCCCACGGGAGAAGGCAGGGAGCCAGGCGGCCCCCCCTCCCCACATGGGTCTCCGAGGGTCAGCCTGCCCTGGGACACTCCGGCTGCCTGGCCAGCAGTGAGAAGTCTGGCTGGTGCCCGCAGGGGCACCCTTAGCCCCAGAGCTGCAGGCTCCCCACCTTAGTCATGGGAATTGGTGACCCTGGGCCCAGGACCCCCGTGTGTCTGAGCCCTGTGTGGCCCGTGAGTAGTCTTTCCCCAGGGCTCGTTGACCCAAGGCCTGGTGTCTGCCCTCCGCAGCCTGGCCAAGGGCACACGGGGTGGAGGGGGGTGGGCCAGCCCCGGAGGTCGGGTCGGGACACACACACGTGGAAGGGCAAGCCAGAGGCTGCGTGCGGGGCCGGCTGCATAAGCCTGCATTGGGGAGCCCCTGAGGGGCAGCCCCAGGGGCAGCAAGGACCGTCTGGGCCTGCATTTAATTTTCCCCTGATCCTCTCAGTAGGGCTTGGGGGGCGCTGGTGGACAGCTCTCATGTTTGGGGGCAACCCCATCTCCCACAGGGAGCCTGTCCTTGGCGGAGGTGGCCGGGGAGCTGGACGGGGAGACGCTGCAGAGGCTGAAGCGGGAATGCGGGGGCCTGCAGACGCTGCTGAGGAACAGCCCGCAGGTGTTCCAAGGTGAGGCGCGGCCGTGCGCCCCGGTGCTGGCGCTGGGGGCCCCTGTCCCGTTCCTGAGGAATGGCTCCATCTCTCAGAGGAGTCCAGAGCCAGAGCGCGGCCCCCTCGTGTGCGTCCCGCACGGGGACGGAGCGTGGGTCCCACCCCTCGTGTGCATCTCGCTTGGGGACGGAACGTGGGTCACACCCCTCGTGTGCGTCTCGCACGGGGACGGAGCGTGGGTCCCACCCCTCGTGTGGGTCTCGCACGGGGACGGAGCGTGGGTCCCACCCCTCGTGTGCGTCTTGCTTCAGGACGGAGCGTGGGTCACACCGCTGACTCGCTGATGCTCCCCAGCCTCTGCCTTGGCCCCCAGGCTCAGCCCCACCGCGCCCAGGGTGTGCCCCTTCGCCCTCGGAGGGACGAGCCTGCTGGCAGGGCCTCCTGTCTTGGAGCGTTTCCGGTGGCGCTTGGGTACCTGCTTTGCTTTGGACTCTGGCTGCCTGTAGACTGGAAGCATCCTGAGCTCCCAGCCAGCCCTGCCCTGCCACGCCTGGTTCCAGGTGAGCAGCAGGAGGGCCTGGGCCTGCGTGCTTCTCCACCTGGCTTCAGGCTCTGCAGGGTGGGGAGCAGTCCCCACCTTCCCTGCGGTCTGCTGGGGGTGCGTCACGGATGTGTACACGGCACTGGGGTTCAGAGGAGGCCTGTTCACTTTCAGCCGCACAAGGGAGGTTCTGCGGACCTTTCCCCCAGGGGGTCCGTGGTTAGCTGTGTGTACTTTCTTTCTTTCTGGAAGTATCTTACAGCACACCGCAGCTGGCATACTCTTCACCCCTAAATACTTCATGTGTGGCTTTAAAGTCAGTGGGCGTTTCCTTGTGTTGCCCTGTATTGTGGGTGATATCCCTGCCCAGGGAGGCCTGTCAGGGACGCTTCCGCTCAGGACGCAGCGTCTGCACTGGTCATGGCACCCGGGACAAGGAGAAGCATGTCTGGCAGTGGGAGCAGCGTGTGGGAAGGGGCAGCAGGTGGGTGTGGTTGGGGCTGTGGCCCCCGGGCCTCTGACCGGCGAGGGCAAGGTGACTCCCCTGTGACCATGGGGAGGAGGGCCAGGCTTCCCAAGACCTCTGCACACGGTCCTGAGCTGAGGGCCAGGGCCTGCGGGTCCCGGGCAGGGACACAGGCAGCCGTCCGAGCCCCAGGAGTGGGCAGGTACCCCTCCCAACCCGTCTTTGTGGTCCTCCCATGGGGTCGGGGTGGGTAGGGGGGGCCCAGGGCTGGAGCATGACCTCTGGCCCCTCCCGCAGCCCATAAGCCCCCCCAGGAGGAGCGTGTGGGTGTTCACACCCACGGTGCCTCTGGGTTGCCTGGCTGGCCTTTCGGGGCTGTTTTCATCTCCACTTGGACTAAGCGCTCCTGCTGCGACGGGGTTGGGGGGCCCTGCAGAGGAGCTGCGGCTCCAGGGGGCTTGTGGCGGGCAGCCCACAGGTGAGTGGAGATCGGGGGCGTCCCTGCTGGCCGGGCTCCGCTGTATGGAGCTTCAGCGGCTTAAAAACCCCCGTGCCAGGCGCTGCTCTGCCCTCTGCTGTTTCTGTTGCATTTTTGATTTCCTGAAATCGTGTCTTTTTTCCCCCATCGTAAATACAGGTGTGTGTGATTGCTTTCTGTGTGGTTGGCATTGAGGGGCATATTCATTTATTTTTGGAAACACTTTTGAATCAGAGGCCTGGGCGTTGAGTGCCAGTAAACATGCTGCTCCCAGTCACGCAACAAATATGCCTGAGCTCAGGCCTTTCTCTGTAGAATTTTTTTTAACTAACATGGCTGGTTTTCCAGTCACCGTTACATGAGTGAGAAGGTGAAGGCAGTTTCAGACCTTCCAGTTCTGCCTGTGCTGAGCCTCTTGTGGGCTGGGCTGGAGTCCTCGCCCAGCCTTGAGGATGTGGACCCAGCTGGGGAGGGCAGCCCCCGGCCCAGGGTGTCCGTCGAGTGGGGGGGCTGGCTAGTCACCCGGGCGAGACGGACCCCAGCACTGGTGCTGGCGCGTGCACCCCGGCACCCGGTAAATTTACCTCTGCAGAGAGTTTCTGGGGCTTCCGTGGTAGCTCGGCTGGTACAGAATCTGCCTGCCACGCAGGAGACCCCAGTTCGATTCCTGGGTCGGGAAGATCCGCTGGAGAAGGGATAGGCTACCCACCCCAGTATTCTTGCCTGGAGAATCCCACGGACAGAGGAGCCTAGCCGGCTACAGTCCCTGGGGTCGCAAAGAGTGGGACGCGACTGAGCGACTGAACCTCCGCAGAGAGTTTCTGGGAGACCCTTCTGCCGTTTCCTCAGGACACTTTGGTTCAGGCGACATCTGTGATCAGAAATAGCGGAGGGGCGGAGCCGTGGGTTCGTGAGTCTGCGGGGCTTGCACTTGCGGGAGGCAATGGGCTCAGGGGTGGGCGGACAGTGAGCTGGCACGTGCGTTTCCTGCCTGTGATGCCTGAAAATCAGGGCATGTTTCACCCGGGGAGAGGCTGCTCCTGGCCCAAGAGCTGGCTGGAGGGCACACACGCAGGGCACAGGCCTGCCCAGGCAGGGGGTGTGTCCTGGGGGATGGAGGGGCCATCAGCCATCCCAGCCCCGGGACGCCCTGGCCTCTGCCCTCTCGGGGGCCGCCCCTTG
This sequence comes from Oreotragus oreotragus, assembly GCA_006410675.1. NCBI lineage: Eukaryota > Metazoa > Chordata > Mammalia > Artiodactyla > Bovidae > Oreotragus > Oreotragus oreotragus. The sequence goes on from SJYX01022235.1 coordinate 59,101, forward strand.
TCCTGAGCGCCCACTCTCCTGGCCTTCCGAGTCCTGGCTGGACCCCTTCTCCCAACCCTGCAGGGACTGCTCCTGAAACACCGTCATTGGAGGGCCTGCTGCAAGCCCGCCGGCCCTGAGGAGCGGGGACCAGTCCCTCTCTGGACGGCGGGGGTCTGTCCCCACTTGTGGTCCCAGCAAACCCCTCACCGTCTTCTCCCAAACTTCTCTCAAGCCTGTCCAGGGAGTGAGGGTGGGGGGCTGCCTTTTGGATGCACACTGCTGGAGTTGGGGACATCTTGCACCCTGTCCAGGCAGTGAGGGCCCCCTGTCTTTTGGATGCACACTGCTGGAGTTTGGGAGCATCTCGCACCCCGTCCAGGCAGTGAGGGGCCCCCCATCTTTTGGATGCACACTGCTGAAGTTTGGGGACATCTTGCACCCCGTCCAGGCAGTGAGGGGGCCCCCCTTTTTTCGGATGCACACTGCTGGAGTTTGGGGGCATCTTGCACCCTGTCCAGGCAGTGAGGGGCCCCCCGTCTTTCGGATGCACACTGCTGGAGTTTGGGGATATCTTGCACCCCGTCCAGGCAGTGAGGGGGCCCCCCTGTCTTTCGGATGCACACTGCTGGAGTTTGGGGACATCTTGCACCCCGTCCAGGCAGTGAGGGGGCCCCCCTGTCTTTCGGATGCACACTGCTGGAGTTTGGGGACATCTCATACCCCGTCCAGGCAGTGAGGGGGCCCCCCTTCTTTCGGATGCACACTGCTGGAGTTTGGGGACATCTCGCACCCCGTCCAGGCAGTGAAGGGGCCCCCATCTTTTGGATGAACACTGCTGGAGTTTGGGGGCGCCCGGGGCACCCTGCTCCAGCCGGGCCGTGTCATTCCCGGCTGCACCAGGAGGTGCTGCTGTGGGCACACCGTCAAGGCTGTGGTTTCCTGCCCGGCTCTTAGGCCGGGGAGCCAAGCTCTCTGTTTGCCCCGCTGAGAGCAGGGCCCGCCTGGCCCTTCGGAGATGCTTGTCAGCCGCGCCGAGGCTGAATCCCTCATTGTGCCCTCCACACACAGAGGCGCCTCTGCGCTTCCTTCCTCTGGCTTCGAAGGGCAGTTTTAGTAAATCATCAGTCTCCAGAGACAGGCAGTCCCATTATTGCCATAGCGAGGCAATCTGCAGAGGAAATTCAAGCTTTCGTTCCCACTTTGAAGTTTTCCTTAGAGGTTGGGGAGCCAGATTTGTTGAGTGAGCGGCTTTACTTCTCCCAGAGCCGCTGTGTCTCCACGTGGTTTTAGCGCTTCCAGGGGAAACCACCGGGCTTGGCTGCGTCAGCCCATTTCCGTGGGGACAGGGCGAAGGCCAGTGGAAGCCCTCGGGCAGCTTCCGCGAGTCGGCGCACCAGCTCAGGAGGCCGCGGCGGCGCTCAGCGGACGGGCGCAGCCCCCCCCGGCCGCCCAGCCCTGCGGTCACTCCGCCACCCTAACCCTCCCCGCGGTGGCCCAGCGCCCGCCACCGCATGGCACCTGCCGCCCCCGCCACTTCCTCTGCTTGTAAACCTCACCCCTGGCCTTCACCGGCCAGAAGGGACCCCACCCCGTCTCACTCCGCCTCCTGTTGTGATGTGGCCGTGAGTCCTGGGGGCCAGGGCCGCCTCGCAGATGCCCGAACCCCTGCCTGTATCGGGACCACGCCCGTGGCTGCCTGGTCCTTAGCCCCATCCCTCGAGCTGCTGCCCATGCTGCCCAGTCCTCTGTGGTCACTCTGGTCTCGCCATCACCAGGGCCTCAGGCACAGGCTCCTCGCCCCACCCCAGAGGGTCCGGCAGCTCCCCCTAACTAGATGTGTATAAGAGACAGCCGNGCACCCTGCTCCAGCCGGGCCGTGTCATTCCCGGCTGCACCAGGAGGTGCTGCTGTGGGCACACCGTCAAGGCTGTGGTTTCCTGCCCGGCTCTTAGGCCGGGGAGCCAAGCTCTCTGTTTGCCCCGCTGAGAGCAGGGCCCGCCTGGCCCTTCGGAGATGCTTGTCAGCCGCGCCGAGGCTGAATCCCTCATTGTGCCCTCCACACACAGAGGCGCCTCTGCGCTTCCTTCCTCTGGCTTCGAAGGGCAGTTTTAGTAAATCATCAGTCTCCAGAGACAGGCAGTCCCATTATTGCCATAGCGAGGCAATCTGCAGAGGAAATTCAAGCTTTCGTTCCCACTTTGAAGTTTTCCTTAGAGGTTGGGGAGCCAGATTTGTTGAGTGAGCGGCTTTACTTCTCCCAGAGCCGCTGTGTCTCCACGTGGTTTTAGCGCTTCCAGGGGAAACCACCGGGCTTGGCTGCGTCAGCCCATTTCCGTGGGGACAGGGCGAAGGCCAGTGGAAGCCCTCGGGCAGCTTCCGCGAGTCGGCGCACCAGCTCAGGAGGCCGCGGCGGCGCTCAGCGGACGGGCGCAGCCCCCCCCGGCCGCCCAGCCCTGCGGTCACTCCGCCACCCTAACCCTCCCCGCGGTGGCCCAGCGCCCGCCACCGCATGGCACCTGCCGCCCCCGCCACTTCCTCTGCTTGTAAACCTCACCCCTGGCCTTCACCGGCCAGAAGGGACCCCACCCCGTCTCACTCCGCCTCCTGTTGTGATGTGGCCGTGAGTCCTGGGGGCCAGGGCCGCCTCGCAGATGCCCGAACCCCTGCCTGTATCGGGACCACGCCCGTGGCTGCCTGGTCCTTAGCCCCATCCCTCGAGCTGCTGCCCATGCTGCCCAGTCCTCTGTGGTCACTCTGGTCTCGCCATCACCAGGGCCTCAGGCACAGGCTCCTCGCCCCACCCCAGAGGGTCCGGCAGCTCCCCCTCACTCCCCTGCCCCGCGCTTCCCCCCTGCCCTCCTTCCCCCTCACCCCTGCCTCCGGCTCCGCTTTAGGGGGGACTGCAGGCCTCGACGGGTAGGGGGCTCTATCTGCCTCCCCTGCCACGCTTCCTGGGGGCTGTGCCCCCAGCCTGGGACTCCTGCACCCACAGAGCCTCCCCGCCCCACCCCCACCCCAGGGGCCCACGGCCCGCAGCTAACTCTGCCGCGTCTCGTCTCTTTGTTCCAACCCCAGTTCTGCACGGGCACGTGCGCATCCGCGACTGGCGGGAGGAGAGGCCGCGGAAGCAGGAGGAGCCAGAGGCGAAGCGGAGGCCGTCCTCAGACACCTTCAAAACCCGCATCTGCTGGTTCTTTGCTCATCACCCCGACGGCTGCGTCCTGCCGGCGGACTGCTGCCCGTTCGCCCACGGGCCCGGGGAGCTGCGGCCGGCGCCCCGCACCAAGAAGAAGCCGGCTCTTTGAGCGGCTGAGCCGGGGGCTTGCGTCCTGGCCGCGGTCGAGGTCGTGGGCCCCGCCTTCTTCCACGCCCTCCGCCCCAGTGCTGGCTTCGCTCCTGCTCTGCGTCTTTACAGCAGGCAGAGCCACGGCCTCAGGTGCAGGGAGGACTTGAGCCGGCCCTTGTCAACCCCGCGCCCCCACCACTAGGCGGCTGGGGGTCGGCTTCCTCCTGCTCTGGGTCTCCCCACAGACACTGTTGACTCGATTCCAGGAGGAAAAAAAAATCTGAGGATGTGCTTCCGTTGTAAATTGTTTACAGTTTTACACAGAAGGCCGTGTCACTGACACTCTTGGGCCCCCTATTTTCATGGAATGTGTCCACTGGCCTTTCACTGTGAAGGGTTCCTCCTGGGGGCGCTCTGGGTTCATTCATGGGGGATGAGAAAGAACCCATTCCTTTCTGCTCAGGGCAACCTGAGGGAGCTGCTGAGAGGTGTGAGGCCCCGTCCTCAGAAGAGCCCCAGGAGGCCAGTGCCCTGCCCCCCCACTCCCCACACCGTGCTCCTGGTAGTCAGGTCAAGGACAGGCCAGCCAGCAGGTGCCCGGCCAGGCTCCAGGAATGGGCAGAGTTGGCTTGTTGGGAGCGAGGGCCGCTGGGAGGAACCCAGGTCCTTGGAGTCTCTGAGCCCCACTCAGCTTCTGAGCTGTTTGCTCCCAGAGTTGAGGGGTGTCACAGAGCTGCAGTTCCTGTTGCTGCTGCCTGGCACATCCGGGCAGCTTTATCTGGGTGAGGGTTGGTGGGCATTTGCCCCAAGTGTTGGGCCTTTCTGCTGCTTTGCCTACACCTAGGCATCGTTGGCCAGATGTACCGTCCACCAGAGAGGCAGTGGGCACAGGCTCAGCGTGCAAAAAGGCAGCCAACTCAGTGTTGAGAAAACAAAACTGGCCCAAGCAGGCCTTTGAATGTGGGCCCCCTCCTCTGAGCTCTGTGCCTTGGGCAGGCTGGGGAGTCTCAGTTGCCCTGTCTGTGAGATGGGAATGTGCACACCAGCCTTGTGAAGGTGGGAGGCTCGCGTGGTCCACCCAGTACAGGCCCAGCCTCCATCCACCTGAGACTCAGTACTCCACTCCTGGTGGAGGTACGCCTGATGTTCAGTCATGTCCACCTCTTGGCGACCCCCTGGGCTGCAGCGCACCAGGCCACCCTGCCCCTCACCGTCTCCCGGAGTTAGCCCAAGTTCATGTTCATTGCATCGGTGATGCCGTCCAGCCTCTCATCCTCTGACCTCCTCTCCTTCTGCCCTCGATCTTTCCCAGCATCAGGGACTTTTCCAATGAGTCGTCTGTTCATATCAGGTGACCAAAATATTGGGGCTTCAGCATCAGTCCTTCCAGGGAGTATTCAGGGTTGATCTACCTTAAGATTGGCTGGACTGATCTTGCTGTCCAGGGGACTTCCAGGAGTCTTCTCCTGCACCACAGTTCGAAGGCATGAATTCTTTGGCGCTCTGCCTTTACGGTCCGGCTCTCGCCACTGTACGTGGCCACTGGGCAGACCATAGTCCTGACTATACAGACCTTTGTTGGCAGAGTGATGCCTGCTGTTCAACAAGCTGTCTAGGTGTGTCGTAGCGTTCCTGCCAAGAAGTAGCCTTCTGACTTCACGGCTGCAGTCGCCATCCGCAGTGATTTTGGAGCCCAAGAAGAGGAAATCTGTCACCGTGTCCACCTTTTCCCCTTCTACTTGCCACGCGGTCAGGGAGCTAGGCGGAGAAGGCAATGGCACCCCACTCCAGTACTCTTGCCTGGAAAATCCCATGGATGGAAGAGCCTGGTGGGCTGCAGTCCATGGGGTCCCTGAGAGTCGGGCACAACTGAGCGACTTCACTTTCACTTTTCACTTTCATGCATTGGAGAAGGCAATGGCAACCCACTCCAGTGTTCTTGCCTGGAGAATCCCAGGGACGGGGGAGCCTGGTGGGCTGCCATCTATGGGATTGCACAGGGTCAGACACGACTGAAGCGACAGCAGCAGCAGCAGGGGGCTAGGTGCCATGATCTTAGTTGTTTTTTTTTAATATGTAGTCTTAAGCCGGCTCTTTCACTGTCTTCCTTCACCCTCATCAAGAGGCGTGTTAGTTCCTCTTCGCTTTCTGCCTTTCGAGTGGCGTCAGCCGCATGTCTGAGGTGGTGGTTCCTCCGGCCTATCCTGGTCTCCCGCACTGCAGTCAGATTCCTGCCTGTCTGAGCCAGCAGGAAAGCGCACCTAATACAGCTTTTACTTCAAGTCCCAACCTCACACCTGCCCAGCCTGCAGCCAATGGGACCAGGCCTGAGGATCTGACCCCGGGGAACCAGCCTGAAGCAACAGACTCACCGTGTGGGACTCTGAGCAAGAGATGTGGGGGGCGGGGGTCCCTGGGCAGAAAGGCTGGCAGCGTCCTGTGCCCCCTGCCGAGGGGGAGGGCGCGCCTCTGCTGCCCAGGAGGTGCCCTGCGTGGGGGTGGGGGGGAAGTGGCAGCAGTGCTGCAGGCTCGGCTTGTCAGGCGTGGGGTGGGCGGAGACCCCCCCAGGGCTCCTCTGGGGCCCTGGAGAGGCAGCGGTGTGGTGGCGCGGTCATGGGGTGGGATGGAGCTGGCACAGAGGAGAAGCAGGGAGCTGGCCTAGCCGGGTTCTCATCCTCAACCCCGCACGGTAAACGGCCGCACCGGGGCAGGCTGGCTGGAGTGCACGCAGGCCGTGAAAAGAGGGCCCCCTGCCCTCACGGGTACTTCACAAGGAGAGGGGCACCCAGGAGCCGCAGTGGGGGCGGGTCACAGAGCCAGACAGCGCGTGCCTGACTCTTCAACAGCAGGGGGTTGGAAGGAATTTCTTCTATATCCTTAGTGCCCCAGAAGACGGCTTTTACCCAAATTCCCCATTTCTTAAAACAGTCTGTTTAAACCTCGGGGACGCGACGCCACTAAAAACAAAGCAGAGCCCAGCTCTCAGCCCGCCCTGGCGGCTGCCTGGGAGCAAAAGAGACCCTGGTGGAGCCAGCCATCCTTGGCCAGCGCCCCGGGGCACGCAGCACTCCCTTAGCCTGGTTTAACCTCAGGTCCCTCCCCCTGCTGGGGTCCCTATGAGCCGGGGGAGCGGAACGTGCCCAGGGAAGCGGGCCAGGCCTTCCTCTCTCAGCCTGCCCGCCTCCCCGCGCTCCCCAGGCGCCAGCAGGGGCCCAGCTGGGGGTGTTGGGAGCCCGTCCCTGGCACAAGTGAAAACCCCAACTCAAGGGCTCACTGAGGGCCTGGCTGCAGCCTGGGGCGGGGGGAGGGGTGGGCCTTGGTGCCGGCCAGAGCCCACCCTTCAGAGCCCACCCGGCGCCCGATCAAGGGGTCAGCCTGCAGTCTGGCAGGACTGGAGCTGTGACCACACTGGTTCCCCCATCCCGGCCTGGGGACAGCACACCCCTCACACCGCCCACCTGCCTCCAGCACCAAATCCCCGCAGTGGAGACGCAGGGGGCCGGGAGAGGCAGCAAGGTGATGTCCTGGCAGCTCACGCTGCTGCTGACCCGCGTCCGGGGGCTGAGGGGACGGGGAGCGCTGCCGGCTCTGCCTGTGGCCTTGGGTTGGCACTGGGCGGGTGAAGGCGGCAGGAGCCCCGGAGCCCCCTCCCCAGCCCAGGGCGAGGCCTCTGAAGATGTATCTGAAGGTGGCTCCAGTCACCGCATGCAGGCGGACGCTCGGGCCCCAGGCGCACCGGGTGGAAGGGAGGCCTGTCTCCACCCCGCCAGCCCCGAGCAAGGCCACAGGGTTTTAGGAAGACGGACAGCCACGGCGACGGGACTCCCAGCAGTGTGCCCACAACACAGGCTTCCCGGGGCCCTGAGACTCCAGGCCGCCGGGTTTGGGACAGGTGTCCCTCTCTCCGAGCCTCAGTTTGCTCGCCTGCAAAGTCGGGGGAGGAGCCCCTCTCCAGGCCAGTCACTTCCAGGGCCTTGGGCTGCCCGGGTCCTCTGGGGCCCTTGCCCCTTCCCAGCCCAGGCACCGGCCTCCCACCCCATCCTGCAGTGCCCTCAAGGGCTGGCAGCCAGCCTGCTCAGAGGGAGCCCAGACAGCTACTTCTCTCCCCAGCATGTGACCCAGAGCCTTCGGAGTTTCCACGGAAACCAGAAGCAGATAAGCCTGAGGTTTTTGTGATCGCACCTCTCCTGGCGTTAACCAAAGGAACACAAAGCAATCATAGATCTGAGCTCTAGCCTTGGCAGCGGGATTTCTGCACCATCCTGAGGACCAGCTCCTCCCATGAAGGGGGCCCGAGGGGGTGAGGAGGGAGGGGGCGCCCGCGGCTTGAGCCTGTACTTCTCAGTAGATTTTGCCCCCCATCCCCGCGTGTCCCAGCGGGCAGGACAGCTGAGGGCCGCAGCCGCTGACCTCTGGGCCACCCAGTCCAAGGGGCACACGGTTAGCACCAGACAGGCGCTGGTAACCTCCACACTCAGCCTGGGCTTAGCAGGGGTCTGGGTCCCTGAGACGCAGCGCGTGAGGTGGGATCCTGGTGATATCAGGACTGGGCAGGGCCGGGGATCAGGCAAGAAAGGGGTCTCGGGTGGGCTCACACGGGAGCCGCGATACCTTGGGACCTGTGGGAGCAGTGCCAGCCAGCCAGCCCAGCTGGCAGCAAGGGCCCCCTTTGTACCCCTGGTGCCCTGGGCTGGACAGGGGAACAAACTCCCCAGGGGAGGCCCTGAAAAAGGGCAATTCCCTCTGAAAGAGACAGAACAGGGCCTGCCCTGCCCTGCCGCGAGCAGGGGGCCATGGCGCCCTGAGCCCTGTGCAGGCTCTGCAGCCGCAAAGAATCAGACACAGCTTAGCCACTGAACAACAACTCTGAACGCCTGCTCCGGTAGGGTCCTCTTCTAGGCTCGGAACCAGGAACCCATGAGCCAAAGATGGAGATGTTCGCAGTACGTACGCGGGACCAAAAAAAAAAAATCTGAATCTAGAATAAAGAACAACCGCGAATCATGAAGGAAGAAAGCAGATAAAGCAGACACACAGCACAGCTCAGCAGAGGATATTCAGACGATCGGTGAGAGCAAGCAGGCGCTCAGCTTCTTCATCCTCGGGGAAATATAGATCGAACCACACCCCGAGGGTCAGTAACCGCCCCCTGGAAAGAAGACCTGAGATGTACAGACAGGTCACCGCGGGGGAAGCTGGTTCCAGCGCTCTGAGCCAAAGTTCGGTCACCCCCTCTGGCAGCATCTGCTGGGCTGTGACTTGGCACACCCTCTCCTGGGTGGACACCCAGCGGAAGCGCGCACAGGGGCCGCCCACTGGAAGCCCCTTGAGTGGCTCCCAATGGGGAGCAGCCGACACACCTGTGGCGGGGCCATGGAGGAGTGCGATGGCCTGGCATCCCACATGGTGCGGGTGGGTCCTGGGCACAGGGCCGCGTGGGCAGCCGGACGGAGACTCATCGCGTGCTGCCTTCGTGAAGGTCCCACCCAGGCAAGGCTATCTGTGGCAGGAAGGACTCGCTTACTATCGGGGACCATGCTACCTGCAGGAGGCGGGCGGAGGCCTCAGAGCTCCGGTCTGCGATTTCTGATCTGGGTGGTGGCTTCAGGTGTGTGGCCTCTTCATGAGACCTCATCCTCAGTCAGGAAGGGTAATCAATCTATCTACTTAAGAAATAGGTCCATAAAGGTCCATCTAGTCAAGACTATGGTTTTTCCAGTAGTCACATATGGATGTGAGAGTTAGACTATAAAGAAAGCTGAGTGCCAAAGAATTGATGCTTTTGAACTGTGGTGTTGGAGAAGACTCTTGAGAGTCCCTTGGACTGCGAGATCAGTCCTGAGTGTTCATTGGAAGGTCTGATGTTGAAGCTGAAACTCCAATACTTAGGCCACTTGATTCGAAGACCTGACTCATTTGAAAAGACCCTGCTGCTGGGAAAGACTGAGGGCAGGAGGAGAAGGGGATGACAGAGGCTGAGATGGTTGGATGGCATCACTGACTCAATGGACATGAGTTTGGGTGGACTCTGGAAGTTGGTCCGGGGTGGGCTCCCTGTTGGACAGGGAGGCCTGGCGCGCTGCAGCTCATGGGGTCGCAAAGAGTCAGACACGACTGAGTGACTGAACTGAACTGACCTGAAGAAATGTACCAACCACACCCCCTAGCTCAGCCCGCACTGTGAGACGGTTACAAGACCCTCCAACCCACAGGTGTGTTGGGAGGACCGCGTGAGATGCCTGTCCATGTGCACCAAGACTCCAAGTTCATTTCAACAAATGCAGAACTCCTGAATATTCACGGGAAGGACTGATGCTGAAGCTGAAGCTCCAGTACTTTGGCCACCCGATGCGAATAGACAACTCATTGGAAAAGACTCTGATGCTGGGAAAGACTGAGGGTAGGAGGAGATGGTTGGATGGCATCATAAACTCCGGGAGATGGTGAAGGACAGGGAAGCCTGGCGTGCTGCAGTCCATGGTCACACAGAATCAGACACGACTTGGCAATCGAACAACAACTCAGAACGCCTGCCCTGGCTGGGTCCTGCTCTAGGCTCAGAGGAAGCGGTCTTGAAGAATCCGAGCTGAACCCTGCCAAGCTGACCATTAGGAGCTCACCAACCTGTGAGGGGTGCCTGATGGCTGGCAACCTGGGTTCTCAGCGCCAGGCCTGGAAACAGTACTGCAGACGAACCCCCGTCCCCAAGCTGCTCCCAGGCTGGTGGGGACTCAGAGACACAATAACATAAGGACACAGAGCTGTGGGAGCTGGAGAAGTGCCTGACCCAGGCTGAGGAGGGATGAATCAGGAAAGGCTTCCAGGAGGAGGTGACCCTGGAATGAACCTCAAGGAGGCTGGGGCTGGGCTGGGAGTTGGTGCTGCCGCATTCCTTTTCCCGAAGTACTGAAGCTGCTCACTCTCTGCTCCCCTCAGCCTTGGCTCAAATATCTCCTCCCTGGGTGGGATGGTCTGTGCTGGTTCACTTTTGGTTCTGGGAGCAGGACGGTACCCCAGGGGTCCAGCCCAGGGCCTGGCATGTCCTGGCGGCTCAAGTAATATTCGTCCAGCTGACGCTTGATGGACTGGCTGACGTCGCAGCCAGGCCCCCCATGCTCTGGGCCGGCTTTACTGTGCTTGTGAGGTGGGCCTTTTGGCTAAACACACGCGAGATTTTGCCACCAGAACTGCAAGTCCCAGCCTCAGCACTAAGGCTTGCTAAGTGCTCTGTGATTTGGATAAAGACACGTCTCTTTGCTGAGCCTCGGGCTCCCCTGTGTCTCCGGGGCGCTACACCAGCTCCCCACCCTTGCCCAGAGCCCGGCGCACGGCAGGGGCCCAGCCGGTGCAGAAGACACTGCTGTTCCGCCAATGCTGGTCCGTCCGGCTCTCCGCGAGCCCAGGGACTGCAGCACGCCAGGCTCGTTTTGCACGAGACCATTTATTGACAGGATCGGGCTGTCTTGGACCACGGCCACCAACTGCAGGGGACCGGCGCGCCCCTGGGGGATGACACACTGACGGGCACAGCCGCTTGTGTGGCCTCGGGTGTCCTGACCAGGAATACAGCGCAGGCCACCTGCATCTTCCCATCCCCGCCCCACTCAGCCGCCATCTGCACCAACATTATCTTCTGTTGGTAAACAGCCTGCTTTTCTTCTACTGAAGTCAAGTGAGTGATGGAGAGGCTGGCTCCTCCTCTGCAGACGGATGGGGCAGACCCTGCCCCCCAGCCTCTGCTGCTGCTGGCCCGGCCTCCACGCCTTTCTGACTTGGCTCGGGGAGGGGGGCAGTCTCTTGCATGGTCTTCATGACGGTTTGCTGGGGCTTCTGAGGTTACAGGGAGCAGCTGTTACGGAGGACTCTTGATATAAGCTGGGGTTTATTCCCAGTAAGTCCTGAAGCTGGGAAGTTTGGGGGTGGGGATCAGGTGGGCCGATAGGAAGGAACCTGGCTCTGTTTGAGAATGAGAGACCCTGAGTCCCCACGTGGTGGCGGGGGGAAAACAGACCCTCAAGAAAATAGAGCCTCTTTCCCCTATATGTTCAGATCAGTTCAGTTCAGTTCAGTCGCTCAGTCGTGTCCAACTCTTTGCAACCCCATGAACCACAGCACGCCAAGCCTCCCTGTCCATCACCAACTCCCGGAGTCCACGCAAACTCATGTCCATCGAGTCGGTAATGCCATCCAGTCATCTCATCCTCTGTTGTCCCCTTCTCCTCCTGCCCTCAATCTTTCCCAACATCAGGGTCTTTACAAATGTGTCGTGTCCGACTCTTTGCAACCCCACGAACTGCAGCACGCCAGGCCCCCCTGTCCATCACCAACTCCCAGCGTTTACCCAAACTCATGTGCATCAAGTCGATGATGCCACCCAGTCACCTCATCCTCTGTCGTCCCCTTCTCCTCCTGCCCCCAATCCCTCCCAGCATCAGGGTCTTTTCCGATGAGTCAACTCTTCACATGAGGTGGCCAAAGTATTGGTGTTTCAGCCTCAACATCAGTCCTTCCAATGAACACTCAGGACTGGTCTCCTTTAGGATGGACTGGTTGGATCTCCTTGCAGTCCAAGGGACTTGCAGGAGTCTTCTCCAGCACCACAGTTAAAAAGCATCAATTCTTCGGCGCTCAGCTTTCTTTATAGTCCAACTCTCACATCCATACATGACCACTGGAAAAACCATAGCCTTGACTAGACGGACCTTTGTTGGCAAAGTAATGTCTCTGCTTTTGAATATGCTATCTAGGTTGGTCATAACTTTTCTTCCAAGGAGTAAGCGTCTTTTAATTTCATGGCTGCAATCACCATCTGCAGTGATTTTGGAGGGTTCCAAAATTCCAATGTAGGGCTCAGCAAATGGTATCATATGTTCAGGCTGCGTGTGTTAGAGCTGTCTTGTTGCAGCTCACAAGTGATGGTTGGTAAATCTTCAGAAATTTTGCAAGCTGGTTGTTATATCCTGCTATTGTTGAAAATTGAAAATAAAAACCTATAATTAAATAGATAATATTAAAAATAGGTTGAGAAATAGTCAGAGCTTATCACTTTCTAATTATCTTCCTATATTTTACTATTTTGTTTCTTATTACTATGGTTTACATTACATTTGCATGTATTTGCATAGTGAAAATACTATATAATGGTGAACCATTGCACATCCTTTCCCAGTCTATGTTCATTGATATTAACTTGTTAAGCTGACATTGGCCATAGTGAGAGTATTTATACCACAGAAATCAGCAAAAGCTGTGAGTCAGAGTTTAATTGATTTTCATGTTGATTATTTCGGCTTAAAAAGGTGATCGAGCAAGTGTTAATAATGCAGACTCAGCTTTAAACAGTCTTATGTCTGCAGCTATTATGTTGTGAAGAACACACACAAAAAATTAAAGAAATATCTTCCTGTTATTTGAAAATTATTGCCTGACTTAGCAAAGAAATTGTTCATGTCATTGCTGAATGAGTGAAGTTCTGACATACATCTTCATTGTTTCTCCTTCACACTACTCAGTTGTAAGCAGAATATCAGCTAACTTTCATATCAGAACTACTCTGGTCTAGCAATGGCAGCCATAGTTTGGCACTAGATTCAAGAGTGCAGCAAAAATCAACAAAAATAATCTGTAAGAATTAAGTGGATCTATGGAATTTTAAATTTTATATCTTATTACTATTTGTAAACTTTATGCTACACATTATTTATATCAGAAAAAAACTTATAATAAGCATATATATATAGATATATATATACACATGTATACCTGTATCTATAAACACACCTTGTTTCTCAAAAGATCTAGTTGATAATCATTCACCAGTATACTGTTCAATGTGGACCTCAATTCTGGCATCATTTATATAAAGAGAGTATGTTATGAGAAATGGGTTTTCACATCTTCTTTGCTAATTGCAGAAGATAGGATTTGAATCCACACTATGCCCAGAACTCATGCTCTGAGGCCCCATCTGGCAGGTGTACTGCCTCGCTCTCAGACCCTCACTTTGCTACTTTGCAGCTTGGGTCGTTGATGGATGAAGAGTCTCAAAAGGAAACGAATATGGCAGTGTAGTTCATGTTGTCATCACTGATCAGTTAACCAAACACCACATGTGACTTGTGTCATTCTTAGTTTTATTTATTGAAATGCTCCAACCCACTGCATGTTAACTGGGAAGTATTAACTGTGACATCTGAACAATCAAGAAATGAGGTCTTAGCAACTCCCTTAGAAATTCACAAAGTATATTTCTAAGTTATTCAGTAATACTCATGGACTGACTATAGGGAAGCTTCTGCATTTGTAGCATGTGAATACATTCTTCACTGTGTGCCAAGTTCCCTGTGCCTTTCTTTGGACCCAGGCAGAGGAATCGGCAAGGTCTGGAGCCAGCTAACAGAATTTCTTGTTTGGTCTGTAAGCTTCCTAAAGTCACTTCAGCCCCAAGCCTCTAGCACTGTGCCCAGGGCTTCCTGGGAATTTAATGGGTATGCATTTAATCAAAGAACATTTGATAACCACTGATGCTTGGAATGATAGTGATCAGGTGTGGACTTTTGTTTTCCTATTTGTAAATCTGGGAATATTATCTATGCATGGATAACCTCAATCCATTATAGGAATTTCCTCTGATTGAGGGGTGTGATACAAATTCTAGGCTTTGGGATATTGAACACACCTCTTATAGCTAGATTTGACCTTCTTCAGGGCTTCAGGAGGTATCTTCAGGTACACTTGGAAAGCACATTCATGGCTAGCAAAATCTGACTAGGAAACGAAATGTAGGAACAGAATTTGGCATTCAGAATTTGTTTTTCAGTAACAATGATTTTAAAAGGGCATATTGCTTTTTCATAAATTATGTGCCATTTTATAATATTTTTCTTCACACAAATACGTAAATAAACATGCTTTTGAAAATCATGAAGTAGGGAATTCCCTGCTGGTCCACTGGTTAAGACTTATTGCTTCCACTGCAGAGGGCACAGGTTCAATCCCTGGTTGGGAAACTAAAATTGCAAGTGGCATGAGGCATGGCCAAAAAAAAAAAGAAAGAAAATCATAAAGTAAACTCCTGTTCTGTAATAAGGCACCCACAAAGGGACTCAGATTATATCCCATTTTACAGTTGAATTTGTGGTTAAAACTGAGAGATGTCATGTGAAAATAAAAGTGTTAGTCACTCAGTCTTCCCCGACTCTTTGCAACTCCATGGACTGTAACCCACCAGGTTTCTCTGTTCGTGGAATTCTCCAGGCAAGAATACCAAGAATGAAGTGGGTTGCCATTCCCTTCTCCAGGGGATCTTCCTGACCCAGGGGCTGAACCCAGTTTTCCCACATTGCAAGCGGATTCTTTACCATCTGAGCCACTAGGGAAGCCCAAGATGTCCTGTGACTTGTCATGTGACTTGCCCCAAATCACACTGAAGCCTGAAATCTTAGAATTATCAGTAGTTATATTCGTATGTGCCATGGCTGAAAGGTAACTTTGGCTCTTTCTTCCCGTCCTCTTCCAGGACTGTGAATTACCATCTTGTCAGCCTCCCCCAGCTGCCCCAGAAGCAAGGAGAAACACACACAGTGCGCCAAGGACCCAGTGGCGATTTGGGTCCTGGACTCCAGTAAGAAGTACAATGGAAGAAGTGGAGAGGGTGGAAGGAGAGGCAGATATTCTCTGATGTGACTGTAGGAAATAGGTTGCTATCCAGTGAATGAGCATTTCAGATAACCTGTCTGCATTATTTTACCCCAACACCCAGTGCTCAGCCACTTGTGGAAAAGGTACCCGGATGAGATATGTCAGCTGTCGGGATGAGGACGGCTCTGTGGCTGATGACAGTGCCTGTGCGACCCTGCCTAGACCAGTGGCAAAGGAGGAATGTTCTGTGACTCCCTGTGGGCAATGGAAGGCTCTGGACTGGAACCCTGTAAGCAAGTGAATTCTTTGGAATTGGGAGAGGACTGGGGGAGCCTTAAGAAGGATGACTAGTCATGGGTCAAGAAGGTCAATCAGTACTATTTTAGAATTGGACCTTGGTTTGTGAGTTATTTTTCTCCATGTATGTGCAGCTGGTATGAATCGTAGCCAGATGTGCAAGAAGTGCACATTTCTTCAAAATGTGTAAATTAATTTACAGTCTACTTAAGCCCACATCTTGTTGGGCTGATTGAAAAATGCAGTTTTAATTGAGCCAAGCCACATTAGAATGTAGTAAGCTTGTGGTGTGCCAGAAGTGGCAGGAAGAAGTAGGGGAGTAAAGGGGAGCCTCAGCTTGAATCTGGGTGCCTCCTGCACCCTGTGGTTCCCTGAAGTCCTGTGCCTCTGCTTCCCTGCCAAGAGTAAGAAGTGGGAGTCCTCAGCTAACGCTGTAGATCCAGCCTCCTGTGCACACTGAGAATCACCTGTGGACTTTTATAAAAGCAGAAAAAGCCTGTGTCTTCAGGAAGCTGCCGCTTTCTGCCTTGCAAAAAGCTTCTGAGTCCAGGAAATCCAAAGCTCAGGATAGGTAAAGAGAATGGAGGTGAATTTCTCAATAAACATCATTAATACATATGTGAAATCTGAAAGAAAATCCAGATCTGTGAAAATCCAAATCTTTGGATCCAGAGAGAGCTGTGTAAACATCCAGACCTAGATGTTAACTGGCTGCATGACCTTGAGCAGTCTGGTGTAAATCCCTGAACTTCAGTTTCTTCTGCTCTCAAAAGAGGCAAAAAAGAATAGCTTATAAGATTATAAGGATTGTTTGAGAGTCTGTCTGTTAAATGCTTAGAATGAAGATGATGCTCAGTAAGTGGTAGATAACCTCACTCTCGTGCCCTGAGCTTCCAAATATACACACACAGATGTCTATCACATCCATCAGTCTATTCACCAGGTATTTGTAAAACTTACTAAGAAAGGGCAATGACTGACAAATAAGAAAGTCCTTGCCTTTATGAAGATCATGACAGTGGCAATTCCAGTCAATGAGCAAATAATGATATAAATATATGATACAGCACCAGATACTGATAAAGTACTAGAAAAATGGTCAAGCACAGTGATGGCGGAGAGAAGGAGATGATGTGCTTTTAGACAAGGTAGTCAGAAAAGTCCCACATTGCACTGATCAGCGCTTGCATGAAGTGAAGCAGTGAGCCACATGGATATCTGTGTTGTGCAATGGAAAGGAGAATGGCTGCAAAGATCCTGAGATTGGTGTGTTCTTGGCCTAGTCAAAAAACATCCATGTCAGTGGGGCTGGAGTGCAGTGTATAGAGAATAAAAAGAGATGTGTCAAAAAGGTAGCCAGTGACCACATCATGAAGGGCCTACCAGGTCAAGGAGAGGACTTTGGACATGACTCACAGTGAATTGAGCAGTCACTAGATGAATGACACAATCTGAGTTTTGTTCGCAAGGGTCATGGTTTATGATATTGTTAACATATCTGTGGATAACAAACTTGGATTGTGGGTGAAGGCATCAAGATTACAAACAGGACCCCAGCTGAAAGGCCACTGCAATAGTCCTGGCAGAGGAAGATGGTGGCCTGGACCAGGAAGCAATGGCAGAGATGATGGGAAGTGGCTGATTGGGGGTGTATTTTGAATATACACAACAGGCATTCTCCATGAAATGGCCTTGTGGTGGGAAGAAAAGGGGAGAGACTGGGATGTGAAAAGTGAAAGTGTTAGTCACTCAGTCATGTCTGACTCTTTGTAACCCCATGGACTGCAGCCCTCCAGGCTCCTCTGTTCATGGGATTCTCCAGGCAAGAATACTGGAGTGGGTAGCCATTCCCTTCCCCAGGTGACCTTCCTGACCCAGAGATGAAAACCAGGTCTCCCACAGTGCAGGCAGATTCTTTACCATCTGAGCCACCAGGATATATGCCAGGTGTTTTTGGCCTGAGCAACTGGCTGAATATCCTTTCTCTTTCCCTTTCTGAACATCCAATGTAGTGCTCCGTGACATGTGGGCAAGGTAGGACGACCCGGCAAGTGGTCTGTGTCAACTACAGTGACCACGTGATCGATCAAAGTGAGTGCGACCCAGATTATATCCCAGAAACTGACCAGGACTGTTCCATGTCACCATGCCCTCAGTGGACC
Organism: Oreotragus oreotragus; assembly: GCA_006410675.1. NCBI lineage: Eukaryota > Metazoa > Chordata > Mammalia > Artiodactyla > Bovidae > Oreotragus > Oreotragus oreotragus. Next base: position 76,468 of record SJYX01022235.1, read on the forward strand.
CCAGACACAGACCTTTCTCAGAACCCTTTCCTGAATGAGGACTATCACCCCAGGAGCATCAGCCCTAGCCGCACCCATGTGCTTGGAGGAAATCAGTGGAGGACAGGCCCCTGGGGAGCGGTGAGTATTCCCTCAAGTCTTTCCCAAATTTGCCTTCTTCTCTTTCACATGATATAGTGCTCAGAGAGAAGCAGACTAGAAACACCTCTGGAACATTTTTATCTCAGGAGGGACTGATGTGCATTTTTTATTTGTTGGGGTTAATTGTAGTCCCGAAAGAGGTGTCACTTGAGACAACTCTAAGCTACCTTAACCTCTAACCAGGTGGAGGAAGGGGTGTCACTGCTGGGTGACTTGATCAGCTTCCTAGAAGGTACTGTGAAGACCATGATGATTGATCCTGGAGCTGGGAGACGGCTCCTCCTTACCTAAAGGAAAATTCAAAGGGCAGAAGAACTTCTCTGAAAGGAAATTTTTAATGAAAGTCATTTTCCTTCTTGCTATTTTCCAGATGAGTGCAGTCTTAGAGTGGCACAATTGCTATGCCATTTGTAGTAGCGGATTAGGAGAGAAACACTCAGCCGGGTAAAATCTGTGCTTAGAGGAAAAATACCATTAATTCAATGGTATTTTTAACTGCAAAGGTTAAAAATATTAAAATCTCTCATTTAATGATTAACTGCAAAGGCTTTGAGAGAAGTTGCCTCTGTTTGATCCAAGGACTTGCACTTTCCAATTTTGGGGTCTTCAGCTGGTCCCCTTTCCAATTTGAACCTGTTTCATCATCTCTAAAACAAAGTTAAAGATAGTGGTGACTTTGCTGGGTTGTTGTAAGAATTAAATCAAGCAATGCAAATACTGTTTCACACTCTCTCTGCCATTCAGTGAAAATTAAATGTTGATGATTATTGTTATCATTATCTTTATCCTTCAAATTAGGAAGAACTTGACAAATAGTATTTAACATTCAAAGGAAAAATATGCTCTCAAAAGTTCTAGAAATTTTTACTGAACAGTTTTCCAAAAAATAATTATATTCTGAAATACTGGACATGTCTAAAGGAGCTACAGGAAGGGTAGGGCAGCAGGAGATCCTGGGGGAGGTTTGGGGAGTTTGGTGCTTATTAATCTCTCATGAAGTCTTCTTTTTAATTGTTTATTATTTGTTTCCTTCTAGTACTGCTAACCGTGTTTAATTATTTCTGGACTAAAAAGCTTTAGAAGGAACTGGTCAGTTTTCCACCATAGTTATGTTTCAATGAATTAGGCTTACTTTCCTGTGATGTTGATGGCCCCTAAGGGTTTTTATACACTGCACCTCTTGATTGTAAGCAGAACATCTGCCCAGGACCTTCAACACCTCATTCTCCTCCCTTACTTTCCACTTTGAAGCTTCTTTTGCCTAGGTTAGAAGAAATTTGGGTTCTATGAAATTAAAGAATGATCAAGCGAGGTCATCACTGAGTGTCCCATGATTTTTCTAGTTGAAAAAATTCACAGCTCAAACATGTGTATTCTAATGATAAAATTAGAACTTAAAAAAAATTGAAGGCTATTCTTATTTAGGACTACATTTGTGGATAATGCATTCCTTTAAGATTGAATGATTCTGCCCTTGGGCAGAGTTCCCAATTAAGGAGGATTAAGTAACCTTTTTGCAGCAATGGGCAATACCATTCTTCTCCTCATTGTGCCTGTTTTTTGTTTGGGGATTTTTTTTTTTTTTTTTCTAAGTTAAGTGAGGCTGAAGGTGGATGATGAGATTTTTCAGCTCTTGCTTGACGTGCCTGACTTGCTCCCAGGAGTGTGTGGCATGCGTATGCATCTCTTCGTGATTTGGGATGCTTGATTCTTCCTGCCTGCAACAGCAAGAAAGGCAGCAGAGAATTATGAACACTAGAGAATGGGAATCTAGCATTTTCAGTAGATTCTGGAATCAGAACTTCATTTTCCAGGATGTGTTTGTGTAAACTCAAACCTTCTATGAGATTTTCAATGTTAGTGACTAGGGGTCTGTGGTTGCAAGCAAAAGAAAAGGAACTGGTTCTTTCAAGGGAAAGCAAAACTGTTCATTTAGCCCCAGTAGAGACTGAGCCCAGAGCATCTTCAGGGATCTCACTGGGGGTTGGTAAATTTTTTCTGCAAAGGGCCAGATAATATTTTCAGCCATGTGGACCATACAGTCTCTGTTGTAACTAACAGATTCTGCTGTTTTAGCACAAAAGCAGGCATAGACAAAATGTAAACAAGTGGACATAGCTGTGTTCCCATAAAGCTTTAGTTACAAATGCAGCTGGCAGGCTGGATTTGGCCCCGAGGCTGTGGTTTGCCAGTCTAGATGAAACAATATCTATAAGATCATTTCTTGAACCCTTTTCACTCTGAACCACCCCCGGGTTGCTCTGCTCAGGATTCAAATTCCCAGGAAAGTCTGATTGGCTCAGCCAGTTCTACTTACTCCTTGATCAGGAAAGTGTGAAGTGAAGTGAAGTGAAGTCGCTCAGTCGTGTCCGACTCTTTGCGACCCCATGGACTGTAGCCTACTAGGCTCTTCTGTCCATGGAATTTTCCAGGCAATAGTCCTGGAGTGGATTGTCATTTCCTTCTCCAGGGGATCTTCCCAACCCAGGGATCGAACCCGGGTCTCCTGCATTGTAGACAGACGCTTTACCATCTGAGCCACCAGGAAAGTGTGGAACTTCTTAAAAGATAGTCCCACTGGGACTTCCCTGGTAGAGTGATTGAGACTCCGCACTTCCACTGCAGGGGCACGGGTTTGATCCCTGGTCAGGGAACTAAGATCCTGTATACAGCATGGCATGGCATGTCCCCCAAAAATACAGTCCCACTAAGGTGAGGTCCATTGATGCATTTCTTAAAGGAAAATCCAGCCTGCCTGATATCAATGGGAAATATACAAGGCAGGTTAAAAAAAATAAACAGACGTCCATCATCTCTTGCTTCCCTAATGGCCATTCTCTCGTGTTTTGTAGAGTGTGGATGATAGATACAGGGTTTGTTCAAAGGAATGTTTACCTAGGAAAATATGTTATCTAAAAAGGATAGGAAAATTGTTAACAAAAGTAGTCCAGGGTGAAATTCTGCAGCATGGGAATGGAATGAAGAATCCCTATTAACTAAAAAAAAAAAAAAGTGACATAATTGGACTCGGAGAAAGATCATGTACAATATTTCACCGGGATATGGGAGTGTAAAGACCCTGGCTGACCCTGGGTTTAGACTGGTGCAGTGCGAGTTCTAGCCTGTGCTGTGCAATTGCTTGGCCCCCAGCTGAGCTCTGTCTCTGGTCAGATTCTCTGGAGGAAGCTTTGGACTGGTCACTGGGCAGCCAATGCATTAAGCTGACCCTGGATCCGTTGTCCTTCCTTGCTCCACTCAGCCATATTGAAGGGAGGATAGCCTGTGGTTTATGAAACTATTCCTTCCAGAAACTCTAATCATGTGACCAGCACTGTGGAACCTACTAGGGATACAAGTATGATACTGAAATTCTGAGGAGACTTATCATTTTATTGGGGACAATAACACAGGTGAGATAATAAACAGATGAATCAAGATTTTATTATCAAAGGAAAAATCCAAGGGCCAAAGTATATATTCCAAATCCCTTCCTAAGATTTCAAGTTCTTGGCCCCAAACAAAGCCAATTAAAATAATAGTTCTCTGTGTTTCTTATGTATTAAGCTGTTTAAAAGTAGAAAACAAGTATTTTTAAGTTTAGAGTAAGTATAACAGAACCCTCAGAGAATAGAGGTGGGATTTTTATAAATCAAAAATTTTCCAAATAATTGCTCAGACAGAATTAATCTATTTTCCTGCTCTGCATTTAAAAAATTAAGCTCAGTATATTTGAAAATCATTCATAATTTGACCAACATTGACAGGGAAATTGAAGTAAAGTCCAATACAATAAGTAAATAACTTTTTCACATCTCTATCTAGAAGGTGACCAGCAACCAGCAGTATTTACAGTTATTTTTAAATAACACTAGTTTGAGCTGGAGTTTGATAGCACATGTCAACCATTGGAACCTAGAACTCAAAACAATGTTGCAAATACAGTTTGAAACTTGATAAGTGGTGAGAATTCCACTGCTTAGAGGACTTGATGGTTTTTTTTACTGGCAAACAGATTTTATAAGTTAAGGGTCAGAGTGAAGGAGACTAGCAAACACATTGGGTTTAAAAGATAAGGAAAAAATGGAAAGAGAAAAAAAACACTCAAGATGCAAATGAATAAGAGAGCTATGAGAAGCTTGTGTGGGAAATAAGCTGAAGGCTGAACACAATTCTGTGACAACCGTGAGAGACATGGCTGGGCACATGCACCTATAGGGAAGTTCGTCAATATGGAATTCAAGTTCACTGGGGAATAAGAATAAAGAAGAAAAACAAGTCTCACTACATTAGCTATGTGAAGGGAGAGAAAGAAATATTAGCTGCAAGGAAATGACATGTAAGTGACATTCCATGATGCTTTCCTTGGATACTTGAAGGAGTTAGTATAGAAGCTTAATTTCAACAACTGGCAATTTTTTAAGTAAGTGATTTGACCCCTGTGTTGAAAGGGAGGTTAAATGTTGGTTCTAAATAAGTGCTAGCCGTTTTGAAAAGAAAAAGAATTTCTCAGTAGACTGTGGTGTCAGTCAGTACGTCTGCACCTCTCAGAGTTGCAGAGGATGAATCGGATTGCTCTGGAAATCACAAGACATGATCACTCATTAGGCAGTTCCTAAACACCTACGGAGACCTAACGTGCACAAGGGGGAAGTGGTGTTTCTGCCCTCCAGATATCGCTCAGACCTGAAATTAAGCAGCTCCACGGAAGGGAGACGCTCGGGATTGCATTCTGTCCATTGTGGACGACTTGAGAGTGGTTCTGCCACATTTGTCTCTGACCCTTCAGCCAGCTGCTTTCCGGGTCCTCGAGGTGGAACCTGAGGTGGGGATTAACCTGCTGACCGATGTCTGCTGTGTTCAGTGTTCCAGTACCTGTGCTGGTGGGTCCCAGCGGCGTGTTGTTGTGTGTCAGGATGAGAATGGATACACTGCCAACGACTGCGTGGAGAGAATCAAACCTGATGAGCACAGAGCCTGCGAATCTGGCCCTTGCCCTCAGTGGGCTTATGGCAGCTGGGGAGAGGTGAGCGCAAACTCCACTTATATATCCTTTGGGAAAAAGCAAATACCAAACAGTGCTGTTGTTCAGGGTTTATTTGAAGGAAGAAGAACTGGCTCTAGTTAAAGCTTCTTGATTTCAGATTAACTAGGAGGTCTATCTTAATTCTGGACTATTTTAAAAGCGCATTTGTTACCATATAGAGATGGCTTGACTACATAGGAGAGATGTTAGGAAAGAATACAGATAATGCTCGTTGACAATGTTAACCTCTGCTGCTTTTAAAGTGACTGGAAATGTGTGTTAAATTAATCAATGGAAGTTTTGCCATCTTCATAATTTGGGGGTGTTTGTGGTGCACCATTGTTCTCATGGCATTCTCTCTCCCAATATTTCAGATTCGTAATGAACCAGCTATTGTTCATCAGGGATCAGGAGCTGTTATTCTTATCAGGGGTGATGCATTGTAATCATAGAAGTGAATAATTAGCTGTATAGTCTCAGATAATGAAATTCTTCAGCTCTTAACCTTTTAAGAATTGCTTGCTATGAAAACAGACACAGGGGTAGAGAACAAATGAATGGATACCAAGGGGAGTGGGGAGGAAGAATTGGGAGACTGGGATTGACGTGCATGCACTGCTATGTATAAAATAGATAGGTAGTGAGAACCTACTGTAGAGCACAGGGAACTCTACGCAGTGCTTTGTAATGACCTAAATAGGAAGGAAATCCAAAAAAGAGGGGAGATATGTAAACATATCACTGATTCATTTCATTATACAACAGAAACTAACACAAAAGCTACTGCTTTTATACTACTAATTGCAAGGCAGCTACATGCCAATAAAAATTAATAATAATAAAAAAGGACTGTCAGCTATGATTGATGAAAGGCCGTAGAATATTCGGAGCAGACAAAACTGGGCCCCCGTCCCAGCCCTGGCTCTTACAAGCTCTGTGGCTTTGACAAATAGTATAACTTTGCCAAATGTCTGTATTCTCATCTGTACATGAGAATAAATAATGGCACCCACTTCATAATATTTATGCTATTATATGAGATAGTGCATGTCAAAACCTAGCCTATAGCCTCCAATCACAGTTAGCTGCTATGATAATAATGATAATCAGTATTATTACTAGTAATAATAATTGTCATTAGTATGACTATATTATTGAATGAGTTTTAAGCCACTGTCATATGTAGGACTTAGATGGTTTTTGTTTTGTATTTAATTTAAAAAGAATATATATTTCTACTCTTGAATCCACAGGGAGAGCATGTACTTAGTGTTTGTGGAGTTGGTCTGTCTTGACTATAAAATTTAAAAAATAAAACACAAGGATTAACATCATGGAGGCCCCGTACACCCCCCAAGAGGGGAACAGAGACACATGAGATGGAAGGGCATGTTAGTCTACACCCCTGGCTAATAGAAGTCCCGTGTCCACATTTCATGCTTTCATTCACGTAAAGTAGTCATGGGCACTCATAATANAACATCATGGAGGCCCCGTACACCCCCCAAGAGGGGAACAGAGACACATGAGATGGAAGGGCATGTTAGTCTACACCCCTGGCTAATAGAAGTCCCGTGTCCACATTTCATGCTTTCATTCACGTAAAGTAGTCATGGGCACTCATAATAAGAGTTTTGTTAACTTTTGTTGATAGTACGTCATTCTGGAGGGCCTTGCTGAAAGACCGGAAAGGGAAGTCAGGTTTGAAGACGCATATATTGTGGGTTTCCTGAAACTCCTCATAAAGCTCTGTCCCATGGGGCCTGTGCGTAAGCTTCTGTAATTGGATTGAAGCCAGGAGAGTACACACATTTGCTGGGATGCTGGCTGTCAGCACGGACCAGATCATTCCAAATTCCATGGGAGATCTGGCCTTGACACAGCAGGGGAACAGTCAGTGTTCCTGGATGTGAGCTCTGTGGTACTGTCCAAGAAATACAACTTGTTCCTGCCTCAGAAGCGTGGGCCCAGCCAACAGTCAGAACCGTATCCAGCGTTCCCACCACACTGTTGACTCATCCTAGGGGAATGCCATCATTATCCTCAGATTCAGAGATAGCATAAAATATTTGGACACCAGAAAGGTCTACGGAGACTGGAGTCACAGAATAACCAAGAGGTTGGTGACAACTTCCTAGAGGTTGTCACCAGCTCAGTCATTATATCCTTGATTTAGTACTAAGTGGTTTTTAGATTTTTATCTGTTTCTTTGATTTGGGGTTTTGAATACCTGAAAGAAAAGGCTGTAATCTTATCCTGGACACCTGCTGCTGATTGACCTTAATCAAGTTATGCTCTCTTAAAGCTCAGTTGCCCCATATAATTACACTCTCCTTTTGATGAGATAATATATATATTAGCATTTAGTACAGATGAAGAGCAAATGCTTAATAAACAATAGCTACCATGAAAGGGGGCTTCCTGGTGGCTCAGGTAAAGAATCTGCCCACAGTACGGGAGACCCAGGTTCAAACCCTGGGTTGGGAAGATTCCCTGGAGAAGGGAGTGGATGCCCAGTCCAGTATTCTTGCCTGGGAAATCGTATGGACTGAAGAGCCTGACAGGCTACAGTCCATGGGGTCACAAAGAGTTAGACACAACTGAGCAACTCACACACACACACACACACACACACACACACACACACACCCTCATGAAAGGACAGGACTCCAGTCTGCTGTATTTATTACTTTCGGTAATTCAGCTTCATTCTGCCTATAGGCTTATCTTGCCTGGTGCCACAGTCTGTCTTGACTAAAACATTTTTCTCATGGGGAAAGAAAATTTGCCACTGGCTGTTCAGACAGAAAAACTGCAGCCTTCCTTTCTCTTCTTCCAGTGTACTAAGCTGTGTGGTGGAGGCTTGAGAACAAGGTTGGTGGTCTGTCAGAGGCCCAGCGGGGAACGGTTTCCGGATCTGAGCTGTGAAATTCTTGACAAGCCTCCAGATCGAGAGCAATGTAACACACACGCTTGTCCTCAAGATGCTGCCTGGAGTGCTGGCCCTTGGAGTTCGGTACGGCCCTAACTATTCATGTTTGCTAACTAAAACTAACACTCCAATTCCAAGGTGCTCTGGGTCACTCCTTTGAGACAGATTGTCCTCCTCACAAGGGCATCCCTGGAACTGTACTATACACAGTCTCTTCTTTTCTTCATATTGACATGCAACAAAATTCATTTTTTTAATGATATTGCCAAAGTGACTTTACAGGATATATGTACCTCATATAGGCCCTTTGTCAATGCCAAAAAGTAGCATCCTTTCCTAGAACTAGACTATATATGTTTGTGTGTGTGTGTGTTTTATTTTTTAAGAAACTCCGTGCCATTTTTAAACTCCAAAGTGATTTAAGCAGACAACTCAGAAGCAGATATTCTTTCATTTTCTGAGCTGGTGGTATTGACTTTGGCGGGAAGATACCTGCTTATTGAGGCCAAAGCAATTTTTGATTCAGTGACTATACTTTGCCTGTATGACTCTGGTACAGCTCTCAACACCATCACCAAAAAGGCTGTGCCCATAAAATCAAGTGAAATCATTTGGAAAATTCCAAAGACAAACAGTGGACTCAGTGACCTGATGCCATTCAAGGCATCTAAAATGTTCTCTCTTCTATCAAGACACAAAGCCCGTTTGAGACCGGTTTTTCCTTTGGTCCTAGGCTTCCTTTGTCATCTGCTTTTAAACAACACTGTGAGACAGATTTGGCTCTATAAATACTATGCAAACTTCTGGGGCAAATCTTGGCAAACAGAAGGATCAGCTGTGTCAAAACAATACTGTGGCTAAATGGTGCCACAGGTGTGGAGCCATTAGGGTTGTTTCATGTAAATAAGAGTAAACTTTCCTGTGAATGCGTTAATTGCACTGAAGCTGAATTAATATTATGTGAATTCATATCCAAAAGCCTTTTTTTGTTCTATAGGGTTCTGAGAAAAAACCTTAACCATTCCTGAAAGCAACTAAAGAGCAGATTAACTGATCTGACATGGCTACTAATCTGTTGACACTTCTAAGAGTCAAAGGTTTCAAGGTTGGAGGTTGTCTCTATAAGTAGAATACTAGCTGCATTACTACTGTACTCTGTGTTAAGTAGAAATCTAGAAGAATTAGCGCAGTATCTCAAGTAGTACTATTTATCTGGGCTGTAAGGATTTTATTCAACGGCAGTTCAGATGTATTGTTCACCAAGAGTATTTTGTCTGCAATACTGGCACTCTCCCTAAATGAACGTTTGGAAAAAGATCAGAAATAACCTTAGAATGTCAAGAACATCTTCTGACATTCAAGCTTCCCTAAGTCACCTGTTACATATTTTTCATGAAATTTTCCCTCTTGAGCCCATTATACTTTCATCCTTTTCACTCAGCTAACACCAACACCACACTGTAGTATATATCCAAATATATAGTAGCTCTCCAAAAAGTTGTGTTTCTTTAATTCACCAAAGAGCATCTCCTAACCCTCAGAATATGTGTGTATATATAATATATAATAATATATTATTATTATACATTATATATTGTATATAGTATATATACAATATATTATATCATATATATATATATTTGTTACCATGGCATTCTGTTTCTTGAACACTTTCTAAACACAGTTTAATTTCTTTTACACTGGATTGCCACCCTCTCCCATAGATACTTTTAGAGTTTAAATGCTTAAGTTTCAAAACATGATCTTCTAAATCATTTAACCAAAGATTTTAAGCTTTTCTTATTATAGTTATTGTTCTTGGGGCTGCACATAGTTTTATGCAACACACAGCAAAAAGCAGAGAGAGATTCTAAATGCTCTGTAATGCACCAAAGCAAGTACATGGATTTTGAAAATGCTTTTGCTGCCTATATGATTTTAGCACTTCCTTTATAAAGTAAATGGGATTCCCTGGTGACTCAGACGGTAAAGTGTCTGCCTGCAACGCGGGAGACCCGGGTTCAATCCCCGAGTCAGGAAGATCCCCTGGAGAAGGAAATGGCACCCCACTCCAGTACTCTTGCCTAGAAAATTCCATGGATGGTGNTGATTTTAGCACTTCCTTTATAAAGTAAATGGGATTCCCTGGTGACTCAGACGGTAAAGTGTCTGCCTGCAACGCGGGAGACCCGGGTTCAATCCCCGAGTCAGGAAGATCCCCTGGAGAAGGAAATGGCACCCCACTCCAGTACTCTTGCCTAGAAAATTCCATGGATGGTGGAGCCTGGTAGGCTACAGTTCATGGGGTCGCAAAGAGTCGGGCGCGACTGAGCGACTTCGCCTTCGCCTTTATAATCATTATTCAGATATATATTCAAATGCCTCTGCAGCATGGGAGCAAGGTCACTTTTACAAGGCTTTTCATGGTGATTTTTGAAAATCAACTAAATCAGAAGCGTTTTATTTAAATAGATCCATTTGTAATATATGACTTAAATTATGCAAGGGCAGCCTTTCAGATTCTTATGGTAGGATTTGCATTTTACTTGTATGTTGATTTTTATGGATGCTTTGGTACCATTTCTTAGTAATTCTAAATCGAAGCATACCTCAGTGAACTTTGTTGATAGCCATAAGCCACTTCTATGGTGCTTCATCATTGTAACTGACAGTGACATTAACAACAACAAAAAAAAACTATATTGGAGGTGCTAACAGGTTGCTTTCAAGAGAAAGCAAACTAGATTTATTAGCAACCAAGGGTAGCCATTAGTCCCCCTCTGGCCGAGTTGCTTCCTTATCCCGAGTACCCCTACACAGGAGATAGTGTTGAGAAGCAACTACTGCTGTGTGAGTAGGTCTTTTCCAAGGTCGAAATAAAGATAGCCTAGTCCAACAATTGTTACTAAGGAGCAATATTTAGGAGAGAAACTCCAAATGTCTGTTAGCACAGTTTCCAGACTCTAAAATGAAGCTTCTGTGAATGTAGGGTTCAAGTACCCATTTTAAGGCTGTTAGTTCTGGCTCAACTCACCAGAGATTTAGAATCATGATTGTTGAAAACATCTTCCCTAGATTTTGTCTTTTCTGTCCTGTTTTGAATGCGTCCTTGCACTCTGACTTGGCAATGTTTTGTTTTTGAAATAAGGTTCTTAACACTGATTTACCTATTGCATGCACACATTCTGTGGCTAGAAGGATAATTGGAAAGAGAGCTGTCAAACTATAGTGAGGAGTGGGTTAAAACTCTGTAGTATTCTAGAGTAAGCCACTTCGAGATAACGAAAGTTGAAAAGGTTGCTAATCTGTCCAAGATGGTCATCTAGCTTTCCTTTTTTGCATTGCCCCATTGGCACTAGTGGTAAACAACCTGCCTTTCAATGCAGGAGACATAAGAGACCTGGGTTCAATGATCCCTGGGTCAGGAAGATCCCCTGGAGGAGGACATGGCAACCCACTCCAGTATTCTTGCCTGGGAAATCCCATGGACAGAGGAGCCTGGCGGGCTACAGTCCATAGGATTGCAAAGAATCAGACCTGATTGAAGCGACTTACCACAGGTATATCTGCTTGCTGACTGCCTTGGAGGCCATGGTTCTCCTTAGGAGGAATTGCTTGTCTGAATTTTTTCCTGACAAACTTAAAAGTGTTTTCTGAGCCCTGCTTTAGGTGCTTTGGAATAATGCCTGTCAACCCGAATAATGAGAATTTATGGGCTCACGAAGGAACTGTGCTTTTGTTTCTGCCTGGTCAATTTATGAATTTGTCTACCTCATTTTCATATGAAAGTTTGCAGCTTCTGTAGGTAGGTAGAGAAAATGTCTGACATCAGTGTTTTATCACCTCACTGCATCTATCTCTAGGAAAAATAAAGACTGTAAGTATCACTACCATACTTTCTGAGTACAATTTTAAGCAGCCAAGCCTCGTGTTATCTGAATATTTTGAGCAGTACAGATTTCTATGTGTTTATATAATAAAGCATATTTATTTTTTCCATGTTATTTAATTTTATATACAATGTTTAAAAACCAGTGTTTATCAGCAGACTGTAAAGGCAAGTAGGCTGTGTGCTTAGAATTGTGTGTATATGTTTCCTTTGGTTTTAAAAAGACACTTTTTAATTTTGTAAATCTCTCCCAACCTGTACTATCTCTCTCCCAAATCTGAGTAACCATGTGGCAAGCTTTATGTAATTGGATAGTTTAAAATGTGTATTTTAAAGGGATACTTTAAAAAATATTTCTGAATTTGGAAATGATGCTTAGTGATATAAACAAATATAAGAGGCCTAACATTTTGTTGCTTTCTTTTTCTTTTCTAATACTGTTGTCCTGATTCATTGAGTCTCAACTATGAAATTTGTATGCTATTTATTGAATGTGTAGATAATGATAAGACATAGCCAGAAGTCAAAACAAGTAATTAGGGGAAATGGTTCTGAACATATCAGAGGAGCCAGGTACAGGGAAAAGCTCACCCTAATACACACCAATTTGATCATAACTTATTCTTTTTGTTCGGATAACTGTAAAAGACTTAGAACATTTGTCAGTTTTGTGATTTGTTCACCTGTAGTACTTATCAGAAGCATTTCTCATTAAAGAAAAATAAAGAAAACAACCATACACTTGTAAGTTTTAAGAGAACTTGTACTTTTCAAAACGTGATAAATCGTAAAGATGACCTCAGATCTCTGCTGATTCCACATTGCCCTACTGAGCCTCCATTTTGTGCTGCGTTTTCGTATGGTAACTGAAGGGGAAAGACCAAAATAAAGAGCTCCCGACCTGTATTTGAGGACTACCCTGGTGGCTCAGAGGGTTAAGTGACTGCCTTCAATGCAGGAGACCTGGGTTTGATCCCTGGGTGGGGAAGATCCCCTGGAGAAGGAAATGGCAACCCACTCCAGTATTCTTGCCTGGAAAACCCCATGGATGGAGAAGCCTGATGGGCTATAGTCCATGGAGCCATGGAGTCACAAAGAGTCGGACACGACTGTGTGGCTTCACTTTCACTTTCACTTTATATGCATTTGAGGTTTTTTTTATTTTAAGAAGGTGCTGTATAAGATAACATCTCCAAAGCAGAAGATGCTCGCTAGCGTTGACTCAGTATTTATTATGTAGCAAATCAGGCTAAGGAAATTGGTGTCATATTTAGCCCCCATGTGACCATGTCGAGAGAGGTGTTTTTATGAATCCATTTGAATGTGTGATAATCTATTGAGTACTTTAGTGATAAGACTTTTTTTTCAAGAAGAAGGAAGGCTTTATCACTTGCAGCCAGTAAGGAGAACACCAGGGATCTTTTCCAAAGTAGTGTCTCCCAGTGTCAGTACGCTTGACTATATTAATCCCATTTATTTTGGTAGAAATAAACAGGTCATGTTCAGAGTGAATTTTTTTAAACTCCTGGTTATACTCAATAAAAGGATATTGCTGAAACTCACCCTCCTTCTAAACTTAACATTTTTAAGCTAATATTGATGTTGTCCATTTGACTCCATCAATAGAAAATCTGAATTTATAACTCTTATTGGTAAATTCCCATAACCAGCAGCTCTGAACACTTCTAATAACTGACTGTGTTTAGGGAATGGCAGAACATCTCTCACTTTTATTTGTGAAATATCTAATATTAATAGCCAGATTCAGAGGATGATATATAAAGATTTTGGCTACAAGGAATATCACATTAAATATGAATGCTTTTTTTTTTTAATAAAAATAAGAATCTTTTTACTAATGCAGACATATCTTAAACATTCTGCTAGTATCTTTTTAAAAAAGAAATAAGAGACACATTATTTGGCTCTATCAATATAGAGTACAGAAATAAGATAGCTTTTTAATGAAAACATTACAACATATGAAATTATAAAATTTATTTGAACTCAGAGTAGATTAAGACTCTATAAACCACTCATCTCACATGTGCTTAAAAACCGCAGAACACACTGTCCTTGCATCTGTTTCACTGGAGATAAACCTTAACTGGACTTTTTTTTTTTTAGTATTTACAGTGATTGTATGCCTGTCAGAGATTCTGTTCCTGCTTTCTGACAGCTGATATTTCATGATTGCTTGACAGATTTCTGTTTTTACAGTTTTTAAAAAGTCCAAAGGTGGGAATGGGGGCAAGGGTAGAGAGACATTAGACCCTGAGGAGTGTAGCTCCTCCCCTTGACTCAGGTCAGGGAGTTGCCCTCCTGGAATGGACACAAATGGAAACTTTGGAATGTGGAGTGGGAGGTAGAGGCTGAGTCCAAGTCTAATTGGCTGGGAGGGAATCCTGATTATTAAACGTGGTTGAGGAAGATTTATTTTATGAGGAGGGAGTAAAAGACTCCAGGTCATTCCTTCAAAAAAGAAGTCATTAATTTTTCAGCTAATACTTTCTATTTGCCTACTGTGGGGCTAGTCTCTTCTGGGATGCGGAGGATATAGCAATGCACAATCAGAGCTATTGATTGTACTGGGAAGAGAGAAAATTCGGTATTAAATAAAGTTTAACATGTAAAGAACTGACAATTTTTTCCTGACAGCCTCACTACAACCATAAAAATAAAAGTTGCTATTAGGATATATATATGTGTGTGTGTGTGTATGTGCATGTGTATCTTAATGGTTACTAATGATCTTTGTTCAATAAATATAAATTATTGATCTTGTCTTTCTTTTTCAATGTGCAATCACCCAGTAAATTTTCAGTGATAAATGCTCATTTGCTGATGGCATAGAACATTTAAAAACCTTCTATCAGGAAGTATGTTTATGTTCATCTTTTCATTAGAACCCAGACATGAGTTCAGGAGTCTAAGAGTCAGGATAAGTAGAGGGCCTGGCCTTCTGCCTCTCCCTGCAGGGGCCCATGAGCCTCCACACCAGCATGGGAAGTTGGGGCGGAGGGTACATTCCCCGCTTTGTTAGGTACCAATAAAAAGATCTGAAATGTGTGGGTTGCCACACTGCCATCTTTGCTCCTTGCTGTTGTTGTTCGCTCTAAAGTGGGATTGTTTTCATGGATTGTTTTAATCACTACAAGACCCCTTTCCAGAAATGTATAAAACAGAGCATTGGCAGTCAAGAAAGGAGCAGGAAGTAGTATGGAAAACAATCAATATAGGCTGAACCTACAAAGTCACCATTCTTAGTGAGGCCTGCATCCCCTTGCTCTTATTAGAATGAAGTTAATGCACTGGCCAAAACAGTCCAACAACTATGATGATGGATATGTTCTCTTTCCAAATATTCTCTCTTCCATATTGCTTTCCAATATGGAAGCTACTCGCAACATGTGGCTAATATTAAGCACTTATTATGTGGCCAAGTACAATAGGGATAATGCATTTTTAAATTGTATGTAACTTAATTACTCTAAATATAAATAGCACCTGTGACGGGGAAGGCAATGGCACCCCACCCCAGTACTCTTGCCTGGAAAATCCAATGGACGGAGGAGCCTGGTGGGCTGCAGTCCATGGGGTCGCTAACAGTCGGACAGACTGAGCGACTTCACTTTCACTTTTCTCTTTCATGCATTGGAGAAGGAAATGGCAACCCACTCCAGTATTCTTGCCTGGAGAATCCCAGGGACGGGGGAGCTTGGTGGGCTGCCGTCTATGGGGTCACACAGAGTCGGACACGACTGAAGTGACTTAGCAGCAGTAGCAGTGACTGGTGTCTACTGTATTAGACAGGGCAACCTCGGGCAATTATCAGTTAATATTCAGCTTGTCAAGGGGTAAGTAAACTTATACAAGTAAATTGGGGAGAAAAAGCCTGTGTCAGCATGTAATGGATGCCTGTGTAGGATGTCTTTGCATCTAGTGAGTACCATCCCCTTGTCCTTCTTCTGTTTTGCACCTTTGGTTGAAAACACTTCAGTGGTTGTTCCCTGACAGCTGAGCATTGAGAAAATAGGACAGTGAAAAGAGAGGCTTTTAGAATCAGCTGTCTTCAGAATAGTAACTCCAGGGCCTCCATGTAAAAGCAGCTGTTAAAACAAACTCTCCTCTCGTGCATCTCATAGTTCAAGTTCATCGTGGCAGTAAGTTCAGTTAAGGAGAAAGAATGTTTATGTGTTCTGTGGGTCAAAAGGGCAAGGTTTGATGATTGGTGTTTTTAGGAGAAGGCAAAAACGGACAACACCAGGTAGCCACCTTGTAGAAGCTTGAATTCCAAGAGATCATGCTGTCTTTGAGAAGTTTCAGGAAGGCAGCTTTCATATTCACTGATCCCTGTAGATAGAGGTTGAGCAGATTAGGTTGATAGAGCTTTTTCAAAGACACTTTAGAAGAATAAGAGCTGAACCAAATGTCTCCTCCATCACTGTAATTGCCATCATTTACCTTCACTTCCCCAGGTTAAGAAAACATTATAGTTTGTTTCATGTTTATATCCCATACTGATGCCCCCAGAAATTAAAATGTATGTAGCAACATTGGTTCTTTTCTAGTGATCTGATAGAGTTGTGGGTTTGTTGGGGTTTTTTTCCCCTTTAGGGCAACATCTGAAGTAAATGATAAACAATAAACGTTCAGGTGGTCTGTATTTTTAGAAGCTCTTTTTAATTTATTATCCTCACAGTTAGGTTGTCTCTGTACTAAATTGGGAAGTAAGTCAAAATAACTCTCTTTAGCCACCTTTTTCTGATGTATTTCAGAAAGTAGTGGAATGGATTGTTTCAGTTTTCCACAAAAGAGCTAATTTCCCCTAATTTAGTTTTGTACGATGCATTTCCTCCCGTAATTATTGTGATGGTTTTGACTTTTTATTATCACAATCACTTATCACTTATATATTCTACTAGGAGTTATGCAAAGCAATTCACTCCTATTATCAGATTTAATCTCTTCTACTTGATGAGCTTAGTTCCACTTAGTACTTAGAAGTTACCTAGTTAGTACTAGGTCAATCTGGCTGAATGAGGATTTGAACCTATTAGTAACCAAGACATAATCCCCTCATCTTACTCTTTAGTTGGTGAAGTGGTGAAAAGCTGTGGAAAGAGGTTATCTACAATTTAAGATTTTCTGTTTTTCCATGGGGTAACTACTTGAAACATCTGGAATTATTGAGCCATTTACAGATTTTGCTCAGAGCTCTAAAGGGATGAATATGAGAAAATTATTTCTCTTAAATGTAAGCCAGGTGAAGAGCAAGACTGGGGCCCTCTAGAAGATTTGGAGGGGAAAAAAAAGCATCCAGTATTTATTAAGGACACATTAAATGTTTCTGACATTTTAGTAAGCAAAGATAAATAGAATAACTTGAGGTAAATAATCTGGGTTTTTTTGTTCAGTAGATATATAGATGATTGGGATGATAGATCTCAGGCAAGCCAATTAGAGGTGATTAGGTTTATTGTAGAAAGTGATATGCTATTTTACTACAAGTGAATTATTTAAAATAGTGTAATTTTTAAAAAATTTAGTTTTCCTTTTTAACTTATTTTTTTATTGGAGTATGGCCAGTAAACAGACAATGTTGTGATAATTTCAGGCTGAACAGCTAAGGGACTCAGCCAAAAATATATATGTATCCGTTTTCCTGCCAAACTCCCCTCTCATGCGGGCTACAACATAACACTGAGCAGAGTTCCATAAACTACACAGGAGATCCTTGTTGGTTATCCATTTTAAATATAGCAACGTGTACACGTCCATCCTAAACTCCTTAACTATCCTTCCCTCCCAACCTTCCCACCCCTGGCAACCATAAGCTCCTTCATTCTTGAAGTCTGTGAATCTGTTCCTGTTTTGTAAACTAAGTTCACTTGTATCTTTTTTTTTTCAGATTCTACATATAAGGGATGTCATAGGTAAAAAGTGATCTCACACTAGTAACTCTCTGCTTGAAATAATACATATTAAATGTATTGAGTTATCTTCCAAACTTTTGAGCTAAAACTAAGCTACAGGAGTTGAACTCTTCTGTTGATGCTAAGTCTAACTCTTTAAAACTGGTAGGACAGACAACCACTGTGAGTTCCGTCCTTCCTTACATTCACTTTGTTCTTCATCCCTCCTTCTCCCAATCACTGATGCATCCCTCCATCCAGGTGGAAAGTGCATGTGCAGACATGGTTATGGTTTGGGAGCTGTGTAAGATGAAGTGAGGGAAAAGATGATATAAAAAATTAACTAGAAAAGGGAAGAAATATAGACATAGCCACCACATTTCAAGTGAAATTCTCTTTAACCAAATCATTTATCGAATTGCCCCAAACCTTAATTTCTTTTGGGCTGTAGAGGCCCACTGTTCAAGCTTGGTGCCTTATGCAAAGTAGGCAGACTATCAATAATATTTAAATGAATGAATGAATGAGAAAATCCTAGTTACTCGGGAGCTGAAATGATTATTGCACTGGGCAAAACTATGGAAACAAAAAGCTAACATGTAGGAGGGAATCATTAAAAAAAAAGGTATAGGTTTAGATGGTGGTGATGTATCAGTAGTGATTCCTGACTTGGAGATTTGTATTTATGTGGAGAGTGTCCTTGATTTGGGAAAATTAGACTTTTGGAGATGATGAGACACTATGTGGATTTTCCAGGAAAAGACAAAATATAATGGCATATATATATTATATATAGATATTTAGGAAGGAGGATGGAGGGAGCAAAGGTGGTGAAATGTTGGTAGTTAGGGAATTTAGATAAGAGGAGAGCGAGTTCTTTGTGATATTCTTACAATTTTTCTTTAAGTTTGAAAATTTTCAGAGTAAGTTATTTTTTAAAAGTTCTTAAACATAAATATATTCAGAGTGTGTATTATACTTCACAAGGAAGCAGAGAGTGTAGGTCTGGATTTATTTCGGGGCTTTAAAAAGTCTGACACATTCTAGGAAGCTGTTTTTAATCTCGGATTTGCACTGAAACATCATAATAAAAGTGGGTGCTCCAGTCTGAGCTTAGCATGAAGAGCGTCTTTCCTAGTTTTTCATTGGTTTTTTTTTCCCATGAGCTTCTTCCTCTGCCCCCTTTTTAGATGGTGGTGATGTATCAGTAGTGATTCCTGACTTGGAGATTTGTATTTATGTGGAGAGTGTCCTTGATTTGGGAAAATTAGACTTTTGGAGATGATGAGACACTATGTGGATTTTCCAGGAAAAGACAAAATATAATGGCATATATATATTATATATAGATATTTAGGAAGGAGGATGGAGGGAGCAAAGGTGGTGAAATGTTGGTAGTTAGGGAATTTAGATAAGAGGAGAGCGAGTTCTTTGTGATATTCTTACAATTTTTCTTTAAGTTTGAAAATTTTCAGAGTAAGTTATTTTTTAAAAGTTCTTAAACATAAATATATTCAGAGTGTGTATTATACTTCACAAGGAAGCAGAGAGTGTAGGTCTGGATTTATTTCGGGGCTTTAAAAAGTCTGACACATTTTAGGAAGCTGTTTTTAATCTCGGATTTGCACTGAAACATCATAATAAAAGTGGGTGCTCCAGTCTGAGCTTAGCATGAAGAGCGTCTTTCCTAGTTTTTCATTGGTTTTTTTTTCCCATGAGCTTCTTCCTCTGCCCCCTCTTCCCTTCCTCCGTCCACCCCTCCCACCCAGGCAGCTAAAATGAAAAGGCCTTTGGGAATGGTGTGGTTTGTTGCTCCCCTTTTCCCAGGGAAATCCAGACTTTCACTGCCAGGCTTGCTAGTAAATTCCAGTAAATACTTGAATAAATACAGACTCCCCATTTTTATCTATTGCTTCATAGCCAAAACCCAGATTCCTTTGAAAACTAAAGAAATTTTTGAAAAATCTGTGCTGTTTTCCTTCTGCCTCATAAAAAGCCCTCACCCAGCCAACTCACCTCTTCCTCCATTGCAGTTTGCCCGTTCTTAGTGAAATTGTGACTTCCTTCTCCTTGGTTGTCTGTTAGTCAGATCTGAAATGTCCGGGAACCCCTTAGCAGTGGCAGGTCATGGCTGCGAGGACAGGGAAGAATGCTATCCAGCAGAGCCTGCTTGTTTCACTGTAGTTGTAATCTTCATTGCTACACATGGAAATTGATTTTACGTTGTACATGTCACATTTCTAAGACCAGGGATTCCAAACCCTTTCAGCCTAGGATCTTGACCTTGTTAAACTGATGTTCAGTGGGTCCTTTGCCACTCTCATCCACAAAAACACACACACACACACACACACAAACCAGCCCTCTGTGTTCCCTACCCCCACCAAGTCAGTTAAACTCAGTTCGGTTTTGAGAGCTTTCTAAAGGACTTTCTGAAAACCTTGAGATAATTCCGTAGTTCTCTAAAAATCAGGGTTGATTTTTATCTATTAGTGGACATTGGGCAATATCTGGAGACATAATTGGTTGTTACATGTGGGTTTGGGGATATTGTTGGCATCTGGTTAAGAGCAGCCAGGAATGTTGTCAAGCATCCAACAGCATGGCTCCCAGAGGATAGGGAGCACTCATGATCGGAAGTCATGGCTGAAGTCACCGTCACAAGCCCCACAGAAATGATGCTGGTTAGCTATCAGAACATCACTTGAGAGTCGAATTTTCCATCAGGTAGTATGTGGGATCCTAGGAACCTAGCAAGGTCAAAGATTTTCAGGAATAAACTAAAAATAGAAGGGTTTCAAAGTTGTCTCAAGAGACTATGAATTTGTAAACCAACACGCAGTGTCACTCAGTCGTTTTCGGAGCCGAGAGGGGAAGTTGTTAATGTGTACAGATGTGCCCAGTGTGTCCCATAGACATTCTGCACGGCAACTTTGGTGGCGGCTGCCAACTTTGGCTAGAAAGTCATCAGTGAGGATGAGAATTTCTTAAGAAAACAAGGTTACTCCAACATTCCAACGTGTTCTTACATTTGGGCTGTATAAACTGATAGCACTCATAGTATAGAGATGGAGGATGGATGGACAGATGGATAGAGGTAGATCCAGAGATATATAGATACAGATTCCTTTGCATTTTATGTTTCAAACAAACAGCACTTCCCTCATTCATGGTAGAATCTGCATATGTGTAATGGTTCACCTCTATTTAAGAGTTGGTTTCAGAACTGAATATTTAGGAGTTTTGGACAGGAGGTACTTTTATAAAAGAATATTTAATCCTAGGGAGCATTTTATCTTGAAAACAGGAGACCAGTTTCTGACTAGAAACCGAGACAGTGGTACAGAAACTGTCCCATGACTTGTGTATAGGTCCGAAGCAGGGTTTCCCAGCCTTGGCACTAATGATGTTTTGGACCAGATACTTCTTTGTTGTTCTGGATATCATAGGATGTTTGGCCGCATCCTTAGCTTCTACCCACTAGATGCCAGTAGCATATCCTCTTAGTTGTGTTAACAGTGTCTTCAGACATTGGCATATGTTCCCTGGGAGCAATATTATCTTTCTCTCATGGTTCAGTGAGTTTCTTACAACAGAACTTTCCATATTCTCATGGGTACTAAGTAGGCATAGTAAATTATTATGTTGTAGAGATCACTAGATTTTTCACAGTTGTTTTGCCACCAGTTGTTTTTAACCTATCAGAAGAAACCATGATCAGCTTTTTCAGATGTGTAGGGTTAACCTGGCTTTTCAGTACATGAACTTACGGGGGAAAAAGTTTCTAAAGTTGTACCCCTTCATACCTCTCCTTTTCCACTTTTCAAATCTTTTCTGGTTTAACAGATGGTTGTTCTATGTATTTACCAACTTCAGACCCCCATGCCACACAGACACACATATTTATGATCAAAATGGCAAACGGAACTCCAAGATCTGTGGGACAGAGAACATTTTAGATGATCCATCTCCTGGCCCTAGAAAGAAAATCAATCTCAATTCTTCTTCTTCAAAAAGGTCACTAATGATGGCAATAAACTACTAGTAGTGACTCCAGGTCTTTGAGACCAGAGAAGAAATCTATTGGTAGAGGAAAGGCAAACAAAATGAACCCAAGACACTGTCATCAGCCTCAGAAGTTTTATGGTAGGACCCAAACTTTAATGAAATATTGGATTCTTCCCACAATGTTTAAACTTTTTTGGATGAAAGAGCAGAAATTTTTATAAAAAGAAAGACACACATTGGAGCTCAGTGTAGATGAGACCTTGGTTCTCCATAAGACAAATGAGTGCCACTTTCCAGAAATAATTGGAGCTTTAAATTACCAGTGGGCTAACTATGCCAAAACCTCTTTGAAATTAGAAATGGAGTTTTGCCTTTTACTCAATTATAATCTTACCAGTTATTCTGGGAAACCTCAGATCTCTGAATAAGTGGGTTTCTCCACCTCCTAATCACCAACTGATGACCATTGCTCTTATGTAACTTGCTGTGGCATGTAAAAGTGCCCATCTGCAGTAGGCCAGATGGATTTTACCAGCAGTGGAGAAGGAATAACAAGAGGCCCACATTTACTGAGCAACTTCTTTGAGCGAAGCTTTGGGCCTGGTGTTTTGTAAGAGTTATTGCTAATCCTCATATTATCCTTGCAGAATGGTCTGTATTGTATCCATTAGGCAGGTATGAAAACTGAGCTCCAGACAGGCTAAGTAAAATGTAACAGCATCATACAATCAGTAATTCTTGGATCCAGACCCAACTGACTCTCAGGTTTAATGCTTTCCCTCTCTTTTTCTGGAAGGGCTTTCAGAACTTCTGTAAATACTCATTTTGATTTGTGACACCTGCAAAAATAGGCTCTTACCCTAGTAGAAATCAGTTTAGCTTTCTTCTACTTTTTTAAAAGCCACTGAAGCTGAGTCTTTGGGGTCTGAATTTTTGAATAGGTCCTTTTAACACTTCAGTTAACTTTTGAATGGTTTTCAGAAGAACTCAGCAGTTGAGTTTAGTCACCCAACACTTTCAGACCAGAGCTCTGAAAAAAAGTTGTATCTACTAGATGCTAGTAGACATCTAGCATGCTAGAACAGTGTGAATTAATACATCTGTAGGGAGATATCAGCTGAACTAAGAAAAGTAGATCCTTCTGGATGAGGCCTAATACGATTATTTAGGTATCAACTACCTCACTTAGTAGGGAGGCTTCTGATGGCTAGCCTGTAGGGACTATACAGAAGAGTGGCAATGATNATGCTAGTAGACATCTAGCATGCTAGAACAGTGTGAATTAATACATCTGTAGGGAGATATCAGCTGAACTAAGAAAAGTAGATCCTTCTGGATGAGGCCTAATACGATTATTTAGGTATCAACTACCTCACTTAGTAGGGAGGCTTCTGATGGCTAGCCTGTAGGGACTATACAGAAGAGTGGCAATGATTTAATTCTATCAGGTTCAACCTTCAGTTAAAATCTCAAGCTTGATGTTGGTTTTGTAACCCTGAATACCCTCTACTTTGAGAGCATTTTTCTAAATGAAAGGGAACTATAAAAATCAGACTCAAACCTAGACACATTATTGGAACAGTGTAAGTCTTTAGGATTTTTGTTTGATTGGTTCGTTGGTTTTGGGGTTTGATGTTTGTTTTGGGGGTATATTTTATTTGCCTTTTTGTTTGTTGTTTTGGGGTGGTTGGTCATTGTTACTTTTTGATGTTTCTAGCCAGAATGGAGATAGACAATACCTGGCCCAGATAGAACCCATTCTTGCCCATTACCTTTCTTTTTAGTCTACTTTCTGTCTATATATCTACATTTTCTTCCCACCTGGCAACAGTGTTGATCTAAAGTGACACCTTTGGGGAGGAAAAAAGCATTCTGTGACCCTAATAGTATATGGCAGTCTTAGTGGCTATGAGCCAAGCTTTCAGTGTTAGTCTTGCCCGTGCAGAACCCAGGATTCTACTACTTGCTATCTGTTATCTTACATCACGTTCTCAGATAACCTTCCTCTTAGATGTCCCCTGTGCAGTATTTAGTCCTGTACCTATGCATTAAATATTAAACCACAAGTGTGCTTAGCCAGTTTTGGAGTGAATAGACACAGAAGATAGGAGTGAGCAATTGTTATTTATTTGAGCCTTACCAGTGAACTAAGCATTGTGTTGAGTGTTTGCTTCACCCATAAAAATTCTTGTGAGATAAGTGATTCTAGCCTCTATTAGATACTATTCATTCATGCATGCATTTGTATGTTCCCTAAGTATTCAAGTGTTTTCTACAAACTAGGCACTGCTCTGAGCACTAGGGAGATAACAGTGAACAGAACAGACAGAAATCCTTGAGCTCATCAAGTTTACATTCTAGTGGGGAGGGGGAATAATGTATAAATCACAAACAAAAGAGGTGAAATATATATTGTGAAGGAACATGAGTGGTGCCATGGATAAAAATAAATTAAAGAAGAGAGAAGATGGGAACTGTAAATTTTAAGGTCAGACAATTATCCTGTAAATGGTGACAACTGGACAGAGATCTGGGAAAACAGAAAAGTTAGCTTTGTGGATCCTCAGGAGAAGAATGTTACAGCAGAATGGTATTTCAGGTGAAGACCTAGAGACACGAGTATGCCAGGTATATCTTGACAATTGCAAGGCAAATGCAGCTGAAATAAAGGGTGGTGGGATATGAAGTTAGAGATGAAATTGATGGAGGGGAACACGAAAGTTCATCATGGTAGAGGGAGAGAAAAGTCCACTAGAGGAATTTTTGCTTACATTTGCTGAAGTAGGACGCTATTGGGGAAAGGGAGAGTTGAGTAGAAATGCGGATTTGTTTAAAAGAATAAGCCTGGCTTTTGAATTTAGGGGAAGCTACAGGAGGAACAAAGATAGAAGCAGGGAAAACATTAAAAGCCATTGAAGTATCTCTGATGAGAGTGTTCAGTGGAAGTTGTATGAGAAGTGGTAGGATTTTGACATTTTAAAGGTAACGCTGAAAGATTTGGTCCAAGTTTAGATGTGGGAAACGAGAGAAAGAAAGGAGTTGGAATGACTCCAGCCAAATTTTGTGCACTGACTAAGTGGATGAATAGTTCCCATTGATTGAAAGGGAGAAGCTAATCCGAAGATCAGGACAACTGTTTCCGACATGTTAGGTTTAAGTTGCTTACTCACCATCATTTCATAACCTGGTTAAGCATCTCACATAAGATCACAAATGAAGAGATAGAGAGAGAGTAATCAAACTAGATCTGATTGATTCCAAAACCAAGTTCTTGCACATGCTTCTGCCTCAACTCTGGGATTTCCATTTGAATAAATCTCAGAGTAGTGCAGGAATAGTTAAAATTCACAGAAAACCGTCAAACAAAAATTTAGCCCCTTCTATGCCCACTCTTCCATGTTGTGAGCCACTTACATTTTAGCTGGGTTTTATTTCTTCTCATCTCATCCTTTCATAGTGGTACTCTTGAGTCTTTTCAAGGTAAGCAGGAGGAAGAGACAAGGAACGCCACAAAAGACTTGACTAGTGCCTGTTGATAGTAATTTGATTTTAGCTGAAACTCCCAGAAGAACAGTGCAAAGTTTAAGGGTGAGCATCTCATTCAGTAATGGTTAAGATGACCTTTTCCCTCTCACTGAGATATATTTCTCTGATTACAAACTCAGAGGTATGCACATTTCATTTCTGGGGTGGCATTAATATCCACCCAAAGCAAATTTAATATATGAACTACCTAGCTTTCCAGCTGTAACTTTTTCAATGTAAGATACTTGACATACTGGCAGATAAAGATGTTCCTTTCACATGAAGCTGATGGAGGAAGGACCAGACAGGCAGAGAAAGCAAGACTGGAAGAGGCAATTAAATGAACTGTAACCTAGTGTTTTTTAAATGACTGAATAATACTTAGACTAGCTCTTTGGGAGAGGGAAGAAGCTCAAGGCCAAACACTGGTTGGGTGTCTGAAAATCCACATAGAGCCTATCTGGATTGCTTTTCTATGGAGGCATTCCCAAAGGTACCTTAAGTTCCCATGACTCTCCCTGGCTGCCTGGGACAGTAGCGTTAATGAGTGGGTCTTCTCAGGTGCTATCATCTAGCAGAATGACATCTCCAGATAGCCTTGAACGCTTCAGCCTGGGCCTTTAGTTACAACCCACCTTCAGAGTATCAAGAAACTTGAGTCCGTGTTCCCACCAGACATAACTTTTCTATCACTCAGGCTCTTCTGCACCTACCTTTGGAACAGCTGAGAATAAAGGATCCTAGAACAAAAACGCCACCCACTACTCTCCCCATCTTCCAGTCTGCCTTCACACATACTTCTGTGGTTAGAGGATGGGTCCTGGTACCATCTTCACCCCTTTCCTGAAAGGGGACAATGTCATGATTTTGCTGAAGTCAGATTACAAAAAAATCATCACATTTAACCTTGCAAGGGAAAGAAGCATTACAAAAATCAGCACTGTGCTTGGGAATGGGGAACTAGGGGTAACAGAGCCTGATAACATAATATACCTCAAATCCCTGGAGGCACTATTGAAGTCACCATGTATGGCTTTTGCAGATTTTCTTGGTTTTTGTTTCTATCTTGATGGGGAGAAAAACTGTAATGTTTATACTCCTGCAGAATAAGAAGATACCCATTTGGGTTTCACAAGGTCCATGTGTGTGTGTGTGAAGTCACTCAGTTGTGTCCAACTCTTTGTGACCCCATGGACTGTGGCCTGCCAGGCTCTGTCCATGGGATTCTCCAGGCAAGAATACTGGAGTGGGTTGCCATTTCCTTCTCCAGGGGATCTTCCAGGCCCAGGGATCGAACCCAGGTCTCCTGCATTGCAGGCAGACGCTTTATCCTCTGAGCCACCAGGGAAGCCTCACAAGTTCCATAGCTTACTTCATATGCTGCTGTATTTCGTGTGAAAATGTTTTTCTATCCTCTGATACGAAGTTGTTATATTATGAGGCTGTAGGATGCAACTGGAGAGCATCCACTTTTTGGAAGTGATGGAAGGTGGGGGTCATGAACATCTCTCACTGCCTCTGCTTCTTTTCCTGGCCCTGCCATGTCCCTTGCGAGGTGATTGTGGGGCCACCTACTTGGATATAGTATTGACAGGCGCCTTCAAGTGTGCTCAAGAGTTGACATGTGAATCTTTGTTCCCTTTCTTCCGTAGTCTTAGACCTTTGTAGCATTGCATAGGCTGGTGTTTAGGGGGGTCACGGGGGAGGAAGGATGGCCCAGTGCCCCATCCGGCGGCAATGACTGTAACTCATGAATCTGCTTTCTTCTGCAGTGCTTCCTGCCAATCTCATGCTTCCGCAGCTCCTTTTCATGGTAATAAGTGCCATGGTGGTCCTGGACATGAACGGCCATCAGCCAGGCCTGTCAACACTGGCTTTACGCCCTGAAGTCACAGCCCTTGTTTCCTGGCCAAGCTTTCTCTCCTTCCTCCTCCGTCATTTTGGTTCCCTGATGCCCCTGTTCAGAGCCATTCTTGTATTGTGAGAAGCCCTATAAAAATTTCCCTAAACATGTTCACATCGCCAATGAGAAGATATGCTTTTTGACAAAAGATTCTTAGCATTCCCACCACTGGGGACCGAGCCGGGGAGTGACTGAATATGGTTATCACTAATGTGGATTCTGTACTTCAGGACGTTGAAAGAAATAACATGACAAAATTTGAAAAAAAAAAAAAAAGACAAAAGGAGTTCTTGAGATAGTAAACGTGAACAGGAAATGATGGAGTAGAGATGTGGCTTTCAGTTGTGATGCCTTTCTTTCTCTTGCTTGTCTTTCTGTCTTCTGTGTTAGAAGAGCCTGTATTACTTAGTAATAGTCTATGAGAGTAAAAAAAGGCACTGCAGAAGTGAAGGCATCGTTCAAATTTATGTCTGCTCCAGGGATCTCTCTGTGACCTTTAGAAAGGAAAGTACTTCCCCCATTCACGAGAGGAAGATTTTTCCAGACTTGTTCACCCAGCAGTGCCTGTATTAGAATGTTAACTTTAGACTCCATAAGTGAACATATATTTTAAAAAATATTCACCTTTTAAACTGCGTGTTAGAAGATCTTTTTAAAGAGTCCACCAAATACAAGCAGTATCAGTGGAAATAGTGAATGTGTGTTGATTTTTACACTGTCCAGCAAAACACCAAGGGCTCTGTATACTTTGTCATATCTGGTTGTAAGGCAGCCTTGTTGCATATATATGGTGTTATTATCTTCCTTTTATTTTCCCCATTTTACAGAGAACACATCTGAGCTGAGACAGGTTGGGTAACTTGCCCCAGAAGGCACCATGATTAAATGGCAGATTGCACTCCACCCTAGGTCTGTCTGACTCCAAAACCTGTGTCTCGAAGGCTGAAATTTAGAGCAAGGTGAAGACAAGTGCCGTTCCTCACCAATGAGCTGAGGAATCTAGATTTGTGCACAGCCACCTCTTGAATTTGTTCTTAACTGGTATCTTAGAACAAGAGGTAGTGAGACCTATGCTTGTTCATATTTGTGTTGGTAATCCTTTAGAGCCAGAGGTGCAGAATCTACTCCTGCCCTCGGTAAGCCCCAGAACATGCTGCTAGCTATGTGGGCATGACCGAGTTGGAGTGGAAAGAATTAGGCTGTCTGGTCAGCTGTGGGTCCCCAGCAACATGCAAAACACCAGAATCTATTCACAAATCCCCAGTGCAGTTGGCACCAAGTCGTGTTCTGCGCTGGGTCCAGGAGCTCCTACATCCATCTATTGCTGCTTTCCTGTGTGACTATGAGCACAGCGTGTCTCCTCTTCCATTGTGTTGAATTTGTAAAAACAAATACGTGGACTGAATAATCTCTGAGGTGACCTCTACTTCAGATATTTGAGAGCTTAGTCCTTGGTGAATCGTCAGGGCAAAATTTACAACCTGTTACCTTCCATTCCTGACCACGCAAAGGGCCATTCAGCGTGAAGAAAGAGGAAAACTCAGCATATGACCTCAGGCCGAAAGCAAGGGGTGAATCACCCTTGAAAAATGGCCACGAGAAAACCAGACTGTGGCTCTAACCAAAGGGAAATGTGGCTCTTTATCTTCACGTGATAGTGTACACAGTGGTATGCTCACTTTTCAGAGCGTCTTTCTTCCCAGAGTGCTAAAGCTGTTGTATTAAAATGAGAAACACATGGTGTCACCATCCTCTTCCTGGGAGGCTAACGAGTCAGAGAGCTCTCAAATAGCCCTAGGAAGCGCTTCTTTGAAGTACCAGTTTTCTGTTGTCACCGTGGATAAGCAGAGCTGAACGAACAGCCTGCCTTCTTAACCAGGCCTTCTCTTCAGTCTGACTTGAGGAAGAAAATAGTCATTCTGAAAACATATCTGCTGTATTTAGAGGCTAACTCTGCTGTCTCCCAGCTCCGTGACCCTGGGCAAGTTATGTCACCTCTTTAATCCTCAGTTTCCTTATTCGTTAAGAGGAATCCTAATAGTACCTAAGCCATGGGGTTGCTGTAGAGATTAAATTGGAGAAGCTAGTATCTTTGATCTCATGGTCCCACTCATATAAGAGGTCAATAAAAGTTAGCTGATATGATTTCTAATAGTCCTGCCCCAACTCTTTGAATCTAAATAGCTGTGCCACATCAGGTGGGTCACATTCCAGGTGGTTCTTTCTTGAAACCATTCAGAAAATGTGACATTTGGGTCATAGTCCATTTCTGTGATGGTTGTAGCCTTCATGTGTTCATTCATTCCTATAAATATTTTCTCAGAGACTACAGTGTGGAAAGCAGTAATAAACATACATGGATTGCAGTTACTATCTTTTTCCTGTGTTACAAAGCCCACATGGATTTCTTGCACTGAGCAGTTTTGAAACCTTGATCCCTAAGTCTATATCTCTCCTCTCACATTCTTGTTTATTTTTTCTGGTAAACAGTGGGTACAGGCTGGAATCCTTTGCTTTTCATGATGGCAAGATGTTCATGCAATATTCACTTCACTTATCACCGTAACTGGCAAAGGCAGTTCTGAACCGTGGGCATATGCATTGCCTGCTTTCTGATATCATACTTTCCAGATGGGATCTGACTATGTTTTTTAAACAAAATTGGAATGAGAGTGGAATCAAGAAGAGCTTATTGTTATGAAAGGACATATTTCATTTTTATATTAAATGATTTAGATGATTTTTTCATATTTTATAGAATCACTAGGGAAAGGCCTTGAATAATAATTACTAGAGTCCCCTGTCTCGTAACTGAACTCTGCCCACCAGTCTCAGAGTGATGGTTTTCTATCTGACTGTCAGAAATGCTTAGATCATTATAGAGTCCTGGCTTAGCTTAGTAGGTTCTAACATATGACCTTTCCTTTGGCTTTTCAATTAATATTTCTAACCTGCTGTCAGTTCTCTGTTTGGAAATATAGACTCCTTGATCAATATCCTCCAAAATACATTTCACATAAACAGAATCTTATATATATACGGATCACTTGGAGGTACGCATCACTCAGACATACTCCACTTCGCCCAGATACTCAGCTGGATCTGTCCTCCTGGACCATCCATTAACCTTTATGTATCAAGGACCAGCTACAACTTGAGTAGTCCTGGTCCACACCCCACTCACTGCATTACCCTCTGAGCGCCCAGCATCATCCAGCCTCATCAAGAAGCTTCCTTCTGGCCAGATATTGTGTGTATCCGGGACTTCCACCCTCCCCTTCTTATTCCTTCTTGGCTCCTAATGGTGTCCTTACCAGTTCCATGTGGTTCCCCATCTCCCTTCAGATGTCCAGGTTCTCACCAGCCTCAGCAATGCTAGGGATTTCATTCTCTCTGCATCTTCCGTCCTTGTTATCCAGGCAGACACACCAGGTTGTTTGATGGCTGCTGGGTGACTGAGAGACCCAGCTCCTCAATATAAGTGAAGGGACCGACGCAGGGCATCCCTAATGCCAGGGACAGCACACCAGCAAGAGTGAGGTGCAAATCAACGCCACATCCAGAGCTACTACTAGAGAGAGAGAGCCAGTTCCGTTTCCACCATATGTGCTGAAATGCACAGATTTTAAACTCTTAGACCTCCATCTAAAAAATTAAGACAACCTCTCCACAAAGCTCCACGTTAAACATTCCCTTTGAATGACCTCACAGAAACAAAAGCCAAGGCATTAGAGATACTGACCTTGGTGTTTCTATGTAACACACAGAGATTACTTTGAGAGTGTTGCTCAAAGTTGGAGGAAAAATCATTCTCTTAAATATGTTGGGTTGTTTCCCCAGAGGGAAAACGTCAGGGTCCACCTGGCAAACTAGAAGGCTATTTGGCTGCAAGTATAAGGAATTAAATATTCCCCAGAACAGGAAACTTCATATATGTAGCCAAAAAATAATATGTACTAGGTGACACACTAAATTTAACTATTACTTCTGCAATGCATGCTGACACAAAAATCAGTGCCTGGGAAAGGACTGGAAATAATCAGACAGAAATTTCCCTCAGAATAGAAGAGCTAAAACCTGTGTTTATTTGGTTATCAAGATGATAGCTTCTTTGTGAAATCATAATAGACCTATTAATAAGCCTGCTAGCTAGGAAAATTTCCACAAGCAGCTGCTTTTTGTCATTGGTAATTTAGAAAACATGAAATGAAAGGGGTTTGCTATCAGATTAGATACCTTAAGAATTTCTTTATCACTTTTAGATCTGGATTTTAGGCAAATAATACATATGGTAAGTCATACTGAAGTGTTGTATCTTTTTCTCCAAATCAGTTTCATTCATTTCCCCAAATAAGAAAACCACTCTTAGAAATGGGTGGGATGCAGCTAATCCAGGTATTTAAAAGATTTTTAAGGTGTTCTATTTCAAATCAACTTCCTCCATCCTGGGCAATAGATGTTGGTTGCACCGGTGGCACCTCTCAGATGAATTACTGTCAGTAATGCTGTTGATTTTCATTGTGCTGTTACGTTCCCAAAAGACATCTAGCCACTTATATTGGAGTTATACAGGAAGAGATGTATACACATAAAGCATTTTGGTTATGCCATTTTGAAAATGCCATTTGTCTTCAATAATAGTACCTATCTCTGTGGTTATTGGAAGGATTAAATGAGATAATGTATATAAAGTCTTTGAGCAGTGCCTTGTACCTAATGAATGGGAGAAAGCTGTGCCTTTGCTAATTCTGCCTCTGTAGATTGCTCCCTAATATTAGGTAACCTCTTCCAGTGACCACTAAATGGATTTGTTTTATTTGTTCATTCAACACTTATTGAGCTCCTCCTAAGTTCTAAGAATTCTGCAAAGTGTGGGAAGTATAAGCCCATAGTGATAAACAAAGCTTCCGTTACCCCTGACCTCATGGAACTTACAGACCAACAGATCACGAAGTCTCCATTTCCACCAACTCTCTTCCTCCCCTCCATATTAAGGTACAGCTTGTCTGAACTGTTTGTATATTGAAATGATGATCCTCCAGGGTCAAACTTGCTTTCAACTGATACTTGTTCATCTGACTAATAAGACAGCTATGTCTGTTTCTTCACCCTAATCAAACACATTACCACCCATGAACCTATATCCTCTAAATTCAGCTCATCTCCTAGAAAATAATATATTCTTGACACCCCCCACCATGCTCTTTTTCCCATCTCTGTCCATATCATCCCTCTAATCCGCTTGCCCAAAGCAGAAAACCTGGAGGCCTTCCTGACCCTGTCCTCTCCCATCCACCCTACCGCATTCCTGACCCTGCCCTCTCCCATCCACCCCACCGCAGATCCATCGGGGGACTGTCATTTGTAGTTCAAAAACTGTTTTAAATTCACCAGCTCCCTTCACCCCTCCACTTTGCACCCTCATCAATGCAACTATCACCTCTTGCTTGGACAACTGCGTAAGCTTCCTAAGAAGTTTTCTTGTTTCCACCAGTGCTGAATTTCTACCCATTGTCTACTCGGTAGTAAAAATAGAATTTTGAAGCAAAAATTAGACTGTGTCTTATGCTAACTTAAAACCCCTCAGTGATTTTCCATCTTGTGGAGAATAAGATACATTATTATGACCTATTAGCTCGACATGGTCTGGCCCTCAGGAATGCCTCAGGGACTCCTCTTGCAGTCACGTCAGCCCCTTTTCTTCAGAGTACTCATGTCAGTTAGCAAATATGTATTTGCTTTTGTTGTCAACTTGATTAATGCTGGTCTCCCTCACTGGTCTCTAAACTCCACAAGGGCAGGGGATTATATCACTTTTATTTATCACTGTATTCCCAACACTTTGCATAACCCTGAAAACTTAGTAGGTGCTTAATAAATGTCTGCTGACTAAACAAATGAACACACCTCAAACTCTAACTGTGCCTGTAATTTTGGTGGAAGTAACATTTTAAAATATTAAAATTAGTCACTAATAATAGGGACTATCTGTGTGTAAGTTGGTTTACAGGTTTATCTCCAACTTCTTGGAGATTCATTATAAAAGTCTTCTAGAATTGTAGCCCAAAGTCTTCATAAACATCAAAACACTAAAGGTTGAAAGATGGATATTTTTGTTTTGATGTAGATTTTTAAACTGGACTCCTTCCTTCCACACTGTATACTCCTTCCAGAATGACTACTCAAAATCATAATACTCACAGGATAAGAGCTCAAAAGAAAAAAACCTTTCCACCTCCTAAAGTAAAAAGTCAGACCCAAATATATTAATATACATATTTTATATTTCTCTAGCAGCTACTTTGGAATTTTTATAATAGTCTATATTTACTAGAAAAAAAAACCGTCTGGCACATATGTGAGTGGGATCACTTAGAGCCCGGGTGGTGACGGTGGCTCAGTCTACGTTAGGCTGCATGTTTCACATGGGGCCATTTATCTGTTAGATAGGAAAGGACACTGGCCATTTAAGCTAACAAAATCACAAAGTTAGCAGGGGAAACTAGAAACACTGAATAGAAAGAAATGACACCTGAAATCTATTTTTGTTGCATTTTCCCATTTTGCCCTTCATTCTTAAACTCATTTCCCTCTGAAATGTAAGGACACTGTATTGGGAAATAATGTGTCTTGAAAACCGGAGCCAGCAAGCTTATGATCCAAGTGGTAATGACTTCTGTAACCGCTAATGAGGCAATGGACGTTGAATATCTCAGTGTACTCATTGGGGCCAGCCTCTTGCCTGTTCTACAAGAAGCTGTCATGTCACATTTTTGTCCCGACTCCATGAGCACTTTGATTCCTAAACCTTTCTGAGAAACCTGCTCTGAAATCAAAGTCAAGTTTCTTAGATGTGGTCAGACAAGGTCACATTAAAACAGTTCAGTGAACCTGCAGATCAAAGTTGAAAGGTAATGCCTCCCTCCCAAACTTGGCACAGACCTACTTGCTAACTTACCTTTCAGTTTCTAACATGCCTTTTTCACCTCCTTTCCAACGGACTGGGAAAATGAGAGCTTATCCTCTGAAAAATGGTAGAAGAGTTTCCTTAAATCAATTCATTAGGAAATTGAACACAGCTGTATTTTGGAAATGCACCTTTACCCAAAAGAGTGGATCATGAGGCATTTTGCTGGAGAAATATCTTGATCAGAGACTGCATGAAGTGAGATACCCAAAATAAATCCTTACTAATTCATAGTAAGACTTCTTTAAATCACAGTTTTATGGTAATTTCAGGTTCATGGGCTTATTTTTGGCCTATATTACCAGGATTTACCCTCACTCTTGAGTGACCCAAAATACGAGATAGGATTCCCACTGTCCACATTTTTTTCCTCCACTGCCACGTTCCTTCCATGTTGAGCCTTGAGATATTATCCAAAATGGCACTGCAAAGGGGGAGGGAATGGTGACTTTTGTTAGGCATGATCTTAACATCTCACGACCTAGGTTTTTATCAGATTTCTTGTGATTAAAAAAAACAACAACAACAACAACCTTGCCATTGCTTTATATTTCAGTGTTCTGTCTCTTGTGGTCGAGGGCATAAACAACGAAATGTTTACTGCATGGCAAAAGATGGAAGCCATTTAGAAAGTGATTTCTGTAAACACCTTGCTAAGCCAAATGGGCACAGAAAGTGCAGAGGAGGAAGATGCCCCAAGTGGAAGGCTGGCGCCTGGAGTCAGGTGAGCAACGCTTCTCCTCTAACGACTTCTTCCTTACCTTTGGCCATGTGGCTGACCCCAGTGTGTTGGCTTGTTTCCCTGCTCAGTTTCAGTTTTTTAGAGGGGAGTGTGGAGACAGGAAAGGAAACAGCCTTACGTCAGAATGCTCGCTAGCTGTGGGACCTTGGGCAAGTGGCTTCATCCCTTGGTGCTTTGGATAATATATATACTAGGACAGTTGTGGGGATTAATTCTAAGTGGTGATAGATGTCAACTGTGTAGGACAGAGTAGTCCCTCAATGCTTTGCTGATGGCATTTTTATTGCTATTCACCATTTAGTACCTTTGAGGTTCTTAAAGAAAGAGCTGTCAATATGAAGTATTAAAGAATACTTCTCTGCCTGTTAGATTGTATACAGTAGAGGTGGGGGATAGATGGGGAAGTTTTCTGTCATTTCCTAGCTCTGCGACCTTGGGTGATTTGTGTGACCTTGCTGACCTGACTTCATATAGCTCTTTTGAGGATTTATTGCAGTAATAAATGCCACATACTTAGCTCAGTAGTTTTAACTCTAATAATCACTCGAGAGTAATGTTTTGTTTGAATGAGTGCAGTATGTGTATATACAGTGGGAAAGTAGGGGAAGTACCCAAGAAACTGATTACAGTTAGACTCCACTAATTCTACACATTTGCTAAATTCAGTAGGTTTCCCTATTGAATTCAAGAGGGAACTTGAGAAGCTTCTGTTTACACATTAACAATTGATGGGTGAACAGATCACTCATATCTGGCCCTTAAAGTATATCTTGTTACTCCTCACTTATACATTTCCTCAGCTTAGTTGAAGGTGCTTACTTAAAAGTAGTAAGGGCCAATGTCTTTTCACATATTCTGTATATAATATGCTCTTTCTCTCCATTAATTTGATGCAGTGAGGTTTTGCTGAGTTTGTGATTCTCCTGTGCAGTAGAGATGTTTGCACATACTCTGGAGAATCAATAGGAAACCAGGTTCAAGGCTGGCAGCCTGTAGAATTGATTCTTTCAGAGCCTGGATCTTGATTCCTAACACCCCAAAGAAGCTTTGTGCCGCTGTGTTAACATGAGAAGGAGTTGAGAATCCTCCATTTCAACATGAATGATAGGAAATTCCTCTAGAAACATGAATTTTTCTTAAATGCTCTGGGCTGCTGTCATTGACCCCATACCTCACAGTCATATTCCCCTTCACACAGAAATAAAATGTGGCCTGCATTGTACCCCAGCAGAATAGCCTCAGAGTGCTTTTATCATATCGTGCTTTTGTTTTTATTTTTATTTTAATAGTCAAAGTGTCTGTGCCCAGCCAAAGCTAGTTACTCTTCTGGCTTCTTCAAGGGATCAGGTTTCTAGGCAATATTTCGTACTGGTCATCAGTAATGGTTTGTCTAACTGACTACTGTCATCTCTGACTTCCAGCCCTTGTATTTTCGAGCTGTTCAATTCATGTAAAAACCTATAGCTAACATTATTTAAGATACCACACTAATTAGCTTGTCCTCTTGCACATTTTCATGCTGTTATTTTTCTTTATGTCCTTGGCCTCTACTTATCTATTTGCATCTTGTCAAGATGCACTTAATTGATAGTTGTTATAAAAGTCAATTCATTTAAAAGAAGGATGATTAAAAGAATCTTTCACTTTTTATTGGTAAGCTCAGAGTGAGTTTTACTCTCGTATCCTGTGAACTTGATGGAAAGTCTAAAATTGCTCACAAAGCTGGGATGATTAGGTTTGAACCCTTGGGGTTTTTCCAAACATAAGGTAATAGGATTAGCGGAATGCTTCCCCAAAAAAGACTGCACCTGTTCAAAATGATTGCTTAGGAAAGTCTAGTTACCTTTGTGGAAAATGCAAGTAAACACAGTCGTGTAATGGTCTGTGGCCAACTTTCTAATGCTTTGATTTGATTTATAAAAATGAATTATAAAAGCAGGCAAGATAAGATGCTACACGGGTAAAATCCGATTTGTGCAATTTTGAAACATACCTGAAGATAATCAGACCCAGAGGTTGATGGAGAAAGATAGTCTGCATGATTAAAGATTATTGGTTTACTAATGATCCCATGGTAAACAGAAATATCCCTAAGGCAGTAATATAAAGCAAGAGTAATGATTATCCATTTGCAACAATATTTAGAAGATTTTATATCTGGTTCTTCTGTTTTCTGCTGGTGGCTGTATTTTAGTCATCTCATCTTCAAGGTAGGGGAAATAATTATTGTAATTTCTCATTATGTCAAAATGTCTGGCAATAATAAGGCATATAGAATATTGGGATAGGAAACTAGTACAGCCATGCTAATCTTCTTTGTCTCTTCCTCTGAATTAGTTTTTTTGAGGTTTAAAGTGGAATGTTTCACTTTTATGTCTTTTGAACATCTTGACTGTGTCAAGGACATTTTTCTAGTAAAAGAAGAACTTTAATTGGAAAACATACTCAAGGTTTGTTTTTTGTTTTTCAAAAATTCACATTCCGTTTGTTTAGATGATTTTGATCAAGAGCTGAGGGATGAAATTTTCAGACAAAATCAGCATCTGATTCTTGATTCAGCTTGATAAATGTGAAGGTTCTATTAGTTCCATGATTCAAAAGCCTTCCAGAGTAAAAAACATGAATGTAATCCTATTCCTATAGAAAAGCTTTCTAAACAAAAGAAGATTAAGAATAAACAATAAAAATGATCAAATTAGAGTAAAAGTAACACTTTGCCATCATTCATCTTCATTCATTCAGCCCGGAAACACCAGTTGTTCTTTGATGCTTGAACGTTTCTGTGGTCAGGATGGTCCTTACATTAGCAGAAGGTCATGATTAATTGCTCTTTTTCCTTTCTCAGTGACACAAAATGTGATACTGTGTCTTGAAGTCAAGGAAACACTGGACTTTTTAAAAGTTCTTCAGTGCTCATGCCAAAATGGAAACTGGCAAATTGCATCAGGAACCTACCAGCCATTTTTGGTTGGGATTTTTTTCTGATTACCATGAGAGTGACTTGGTCATGGTGATTATGAAGTGTTTACTGGAGAAACATGGCAGATGTACAATGTGTGTCCTTTGAGAAATCTTGGGAACCCTATGCACATGGTCAATGATGAGAACTCGAGCTGCCTTAGTGATTTGTGCTCTCTGTGACTTGTATTTGAACTGCAAATGTTAATGTTGAATTGTTTGAATACAGTCCTTTCACCCACACTCTTGCTGACGTAGTACAGAAGGCTGCATAATACTAGCACCATATTTTAAAACTGGAAGCCAAATCCTAGTCCACAGTAGCTTTGGTTTATTGCCTAGGATAGAACTTATTTGAATTACTTTTTGTTTTAGTTTTTGCTTGAGTTAGGGTGATTGTTCTTTGCTTTATTTATGTGTGGAGTGTCTATGTAAAAGTTTTACTGGGAAGTATGAAAGATATTTTATGCAAGATGCTTACATAGAACTAAGGTCTCCACTAGCAGTGATTTTGTGACTCTTGGGATGTTTGGAGGTGTCTGGAGACAGTTTTAGTTGTCTCAGTTTGGCAGAGGAGAGGGAATGCAACTGACATGTAGTGGGACAGAGTCCAGAGATGCTCTTGAACTTCCTCCAGTTTCTAAGGGTTTCCAAGGGTTTCTAGGGTTTCTTAGGTTGAGAAACCCTAGAATAGAGCCTGACCTAGTAAGTGCTCACTAAGTTTGCTATTACTGTTACCAGTTGTTATTTATTAAAGTTAGTTCATACTTTAGTTAGTTATTAAAGTCATAATTTTTCAAGCTAATCCCTCCTTTGAATCCTGTCATGGCCTTGATTGTAGCAGTCACACTGATAGAAAGTATGTAAAATTCTTTCCAGGCTTTCAAGTATGTATTACAGTTCCCTAAGCATCACAAGTTCCATAGAGATTCTTTCTATCTATAGAAAGAAGCATTAACTTTCCCCTTTAAATTGATGAGTTCTGCATACTAACATTGCATAGCAGGGAGTCCAGAGAGATGAAACACAGCTCCTAGCTTAGTAGTTTAGAACTAAAAACATCTGCGTTCAAACCTGCACAAATAGACCGCCATGCAGGAATGATAGTTGCAGGGGGAGGGCACATGTTAATATGCTGCTCAACCTTTTTCTTCTTCAGAGTAACTAAAAATTGGTCTACATAGAAGAAGAATTAAGCACGCACATGTGCACACACCACCACCATCAGCACCTCCAGGGTCACATGGAGGTCTTTCTGGTGCTGTTTTATTCATGGGGTTTCTGCGCAAATCTCTCAGAATTTACCAAGCAAGTCTGGCTCGCTCTGTATGCTAAATGTTGCCTCCCCTGAGACAGCACAGGAAGAAAAGTTCAACACAGAGAACTAATTCTGATGCAGTATACTTCGTTTTAAACCAAGATTACCATGGATGCAGTTTTCACAGAGGCAAGGCTTATTATACCTTGCTGTGCATATAAGCCCTGTAAAAATCTTTGAATATGTTAAGTCAGGGCTAGCTTTGGCAATATGAAAATCAAAAGCCACAATGACACTATTGTATAATTGAAACTTCCTCTGTCTTTATCTACCCTTTGAAAATAAATATTGAACATTGTAGAAATTATTTCTTAAATATTGGATGCCTATGGCTGATAATACCTTACCTTTGCTGAGCCATAAGTAATAATTGAGCAACAAACAGTAGCGTCAAAAAGAAATTCCACTTACTTAGAACCTGAATAGTATACACCCAGAAAGCCTTTAATGTTTTTTCCTTTGTCTTTATCTTATTAAAGCATGATGAGATTTTGAATTCATATCAGCTCTATGCAAACTCAGACTTGTTTACTTAATCTTATTTTTTTCCTTGTGTTTTTACTTGTTCTGGAATTGTTCTGTTTTAGGCCCCAAATTCAAATACTCAAAGAGTGTTTTGGTTGTTGTTGCTATCCGTGGTTGACAATTTCTGTCATGCCTGTGCTAATTCTCCCATGCCATAGTTCATTCATTTAATGTGGAATCAATGGGAAATATACACATAGCTCCCCAAAGTATTAAATGGCCATCTTCTGTAGACAAGGCAGTCACTTGTGCTCAGGCACCCTCTCATTCCACCCAGAGCACAATGACTTTAAATGTCTGATTTCTTGTGGGTCACAAACTCATTCAATCCAATTAATACAATTAAACCCAAACAATAGTAGCAATGTTGCTCTAAAATATTTCCTTCTCTTCAGCTAGCTTTGATGTGAACATTTAAGCTCCTTGCTTGGCAGACTTATCTGAAACGATATGATTTCCCAAGCTGCCTTCTAAATATTATCACCTGTTTTTTTAGAATCTGAAATGGAAATAATACTAATATGCACCAGAATTCATTAGGGTTGCTTCTTGATAGTAAATTCCCATCAGCCTCAGAGTAAGATGAATCTTGCTGCAGGGTAGTTGGACAGGAATTTTTGTCTAATTTAAAAGCTTGATTCTGTTCTGTATGAACACTTCCTCTTAGGAATATGATGTTACTGTATGTTAAGGTTATTTTCTCAATCAGACAAATGAATGGAGGCTCAGCTATCACACAAACTTGGAAACAATTTTTAATAGCTAAGTGAAATAACAGGCATTTCTTTCTAGTTAAATGTTGCCTTTAGTTTCTCACTGTCAAAAGCTTAATAAAGATAATAATTCTTGGCCTACCCATGAGTGAGATTATAAAACCCAGTAACGAGGAAACCACTAAGAAAATAATTTAGAGAAAAGTTAATTGCAGATTAATAGGGTGTTTTGCAGCTTGGTCAACAAAATGTTTCAGCCTGATTAACAGTACTTTTCACGGGCTGAAAACGCAACGCCCAAGGAAATAGTTTTTTTCTTTCAGCTTTTATTTTTCATACATTCATCCAAATTCCCCTATCTCCAGTAATAGGAGTAAGAAGAAGAGGAGGCTGGAGAAACTAATTCTACTTATAAGGCCATAAGATCTTCAGTGATTTTCTCTCCTTGAGTTATAATTTTCATCTGCCAAGAAATTCTCTTGTGTGCAACTGTCTCTCCAGTTTTCAAGGCCCTCCAACCTTCCGGGATAGAAATCACTTGGGATTTTCATTTCCCATGGCAGCAGTACTCTAGGATGGTACTGAATGTCTCTGAATGATGTCTCCCGGCCTCTTCCATTGTCCAGGAGTTTTGTTAACTTGAGAAATTACCCCCAAACTTGAGTCTCTTCCTCACTCAACTGGCTTTGATAGGCAATGAGGCTGCAGAGTGTAGACATTTCCTGGGTCCCTTTCACTGGAAATTAGAAAACCCCGTGATGGCTGTGAAGATCATTGGATTAGGAAAGCCATCCCCAGGTCCTTGACCCTCTCCACCCTGATGACCGCCCCCTCCCGCCAGCAACCCAGAGCTTCCACTTACATCCTCTTGTCCTTGTAGTGCTCCGTGTCCTGCGGCCAAGGCGTGCGGCGGAGAAATGTGGGCTGTCAGATGGGAACGCACAAAACAGCCAGAGAGACCGAGTGCAGCCCCTACACCCGACCGGAGTCAGAGCGCGCCTGCCAAGCCCCGCCCTGTCCGCTCTACGCGTGGAGGGCAGAGGAATGGCAAGAAGTAAGTAGAGCCCGAAGTGGGCACCTGCCAGCCTCTCGCTCAGCCCCCTTGCTATCATCACATCCGTTCCCCTGTGAAGCCCTCCAGTGCGGTGACCAGGCTGGCGTTTTCCCACCAGGTCGCTGTCAGAGGGCAGGAGTTCGTTCCAGGCAGGGTGGGAGAACTCCTCCTTTTTCTGCAGTTCCAACGCTTGTGTTCTTGATGTTGCAAATCTGGCTGCCTCCAGAAAAAGTTGAGCAGGCCGTGGGCCAAATGCACAAAGATAACTTTCCCAGAAGGAGGGGGAGATGGAAGAAATATTTTTGAATGTGTGTATTCAGACGTGGTCATTTGTGTAAGTTCAGACAGCCACTGGGCAGACCCTAGGTAGGATCTCCTCTGGATTTTTTTTTTTTTTTTCTTCCACGGCTTCAGCCATCAGCTGGAAGGCAGGCATTTCATTTGAAACCCGGATTAATTAGTGAAGGATTTTCAACATTTAAAAAACTGAGTGCCTCTGAAGAACTGCTCCGTTGATGCAGAAATAGACCAATTTGTTTTTCTCCAAGTTAATGTCTAGTTAAAGAAAACACTAAGTGTCCCTGAGGAATGGCCTGGCTCTAGCAAGGATAGAACTTTCGTAGGGAGGATCCTCTGTTTCCAGTGGAGAAGATTCAGTTGTAGAAAAGGGAGGAAAAGATATTTTTAAAAGCAATACTTTATCTACTGACATTGGAATGAAACAGAAAGTACAAGGTGTAAAATGTTCAGAGATAGGAAGATTGAGACAGGAATTTCCCACCAGGAATAGTTTTTCAGGACAGCAGAAGACAGTGCCTGGCACTCTAGTGAGTGCTTTATGTTCAGTTCAGTTCAGTTCATTTCAGTTCAGTCTCTCAGTGGTGTACGACTCTTTGCGACCCACATGTTTATTTTTGTTATGGTGTAAGATTGAGGTCCAGTTTTAATCTTTTGCATGTGATGCTTTGGATATTATGAACCTTTTAACCATATTAATTCTTCCAGCCTATGAGCACAGAATCTTTCCATCTATTTCTGCCTTCTTCAGTGTCTTTTATTAATGTCTTGTAGTTTTCAATGTACAGATCTTTCTCCTCCTTGGTTAAATTTATTCCTAGGTGTTTTATTCTGTTTTATTCCATTTTATTTTTTTGTTTGTTTGTTTGTTTTGTTTTATTCCATTTTAAAAGGGATTTGTTTTCCTATAACTGCATTCTTGATCCTTGTGGAGATTCAGCCTTCTGGCTCTGTTCTTCCCTCTCTCTCACCTTCCTGATTGATTACTTCCATTGTTTTCAGTCATCTCTTTTCTTTAGGAGTCTCACCCTCTCTGTCTACTAACAAAAAAATTTTTTTTTCTCATTTTCTTTTTCAAAGGAAACTCTAGGGATTTTTTATTTTTTTAATTTTCTTTCTTTCTTTCTTTCTTTTTTTTACTTCTACCAGACAGTGGTAGAGAGGAATGGCTAGAGCAGTTATATTTCAGATTAATTGTACTTGAGCCACACCAGTTGCTGGGAACCCCAGAGGCTGTAGAATTCTTCAGACTTGGTTCATATCCTGCCCCTGCCACACTTCAGACGTTTGACTTAGAACAAGGATGCCTAATTTTCTGAGCTGTGAGTTTGCCATCTGTAAAATGATAAAATGGTAACTATGCAAAGTCCCTCTGGGAAAACTATAAATAATCGAGTGGCTTGGGGATTGACAGGGTGCGATACGGAAGGGAAAGAAGATTTCTCCGTCTCTGCCTGTGTCTCCACTCGACACTCTTTCTGATTCTTGCTTCAGACCTACCGCCGCCTGCTCTGTCCCTCTCTGTCTTCATGTCCTGCCAAACCCAACCCTGTGCGACTGCTCCAAGGAGCACAGAGTAAGAGTGTTCAGAAATGAATCTAAGCTGACAGCTGACGCTTTAGCCAACTTTTGGAAACGCTGGCGTCAGTTGGGAAAATGCATGCTCCACTGACACTTCTTTCGGACTCCCACAGACTAGAAATCTTGCCAGATGTGCACTGAGGGGACCCTCTTCTCTGATCACCCAAAGCGCACCTCGAAATTTACATCTGTGCATGTGCCATGCAGATCGGTCTTTCTAAATCCCTCCTCAAGTACTGC
Organism: Oreotragus oreotragus; assembly: GCA_006410675.1. Lineage (NCBI taxonomy): Eukaryota > Metazoa > Chordata > Mammalia > Artiodactyla > Bovidae > Oreotragus > Oreotragus oreotragus. Next base: position 120,199 of record SJYX01022235.1, read on the forward strand.
TTTCAAGTGTCATGTAAGAACAGAAGATCTGCGAAGAAAGCCTGGCCTGCGGCTCAATTTAGAAGTTGGTCAGACGGAAGCAATGAGGAAAGCAGACTCTGACAGTTACCCTCCTGCCAGCATGCTTTCCCATCAGCCTGAACCCAAAGTAAAGACTTGGAGACTAGTGGACCTGGTTGGTGAGCGGATTGGAGGCCCTCGCATGACACTGAGCTGGCCAAAGTGAGACTCAGGGCTGCTAAATGGTGGAGGGAGAAGCTCCATCAAAATCATTTCTCATTAGCAGGGCATGCTGGTGGTCCTTTCCGAACGTCCCGTTGGCCACAAGGCTTCAAGGGAATGCTGTGAGCAATTGGGCCACCACCTTCATAAGCCATGTCAGGAAAAGAGTGGCCTCTCATCCTATTTACCTGGGGCAGCCCTGGTGTAACTGTTAATCGCCCCTCCTTCCATGGTCTAAAGTGTCCTTGTTAAACAGTCAACTGGGTGGTCACTTGATAGTCTATCCGCTCATGCTGCCCTCGATCAACCTGCACCTTCATTCCGGTTCTCTCCTCCTCTGCACCCACTCACTCTGCTTCCATTTTACCTGATATGTGCAGACACGTGTCTTAACTTCCCTCCCCTCATCAAGTGACAACTTGACCTAATGTCAGTGAGATGTCAGGGCACAGCCTTAGAGCCCAGTGAATCAGATGCTGGACACTTGCTACCTCCATGCCATCCCTTTACAAGAAGTTCTCTTCTTCTTAGCTGTTCTTGCCAGCTAACTCAGAGCTGTTGTTTGCTTTCTACATGTGCATTTTTTCATTTTGCCTTCCCCCTTGGACACTATTAAAAACCCACCTGTTTGTTGGCAAGATGTACTTCATGCCAGATATATGGCAAATGGCACCCTCCTCTTCATGAGAAATAATCCAAGTGTCCACCTTGAGAAGCATGAGTTCCACCTACGCACAATAGCATGATCATCAGGAATGTTGTATACAGTCACACAGGTTGTACTCTGTACAAGTCCAAGGGTGCCATTCCTATAGGCTACAATGTGAGGGGCATCCTCTATGATTATCTGGCACAGTGGCCCTAATACAAATGATAATAAAAGTAATACATCTCATTGTTCGTTAAGCTTTGGACCAAGCACTCTATTGAGTATTTTTATATGGAGGACCTCATTTAACCTTTTCCATAACTCTCTGGCATTGTAATTAAATTTTTATCCTCACTTAAAGATGAGGAAGCTGGAGGCTTAGCTAAGTTAATTCATCCAAGTTCATGTAGTTACTAAGTAATAAGGCTGGGATTTGAAGCCCAGAAGCCTGACCTCAGGAATACATGCTTTGAATCGTTATATTCTACCTCCTCCCGTGTTGACATGCACCCAAGGTGAACTCTTTTATTTTATTTTTGGCTTGGCCAGCCTTTTTCTGCATAGTTGGCATCAAAGTATTAGTAGAGTTCTCTAGAGGGTGACTGCCCCACCCTCTTCTTAAAATGAAATTCTTGGTCCAGGTGGTTGATAATCAGACCTTAAGGCATGTGGTTGAGGGGAAGTCTTGATGAAGATGGAGCATGTCAGTGGTCCCCTTTGTGTATTGAGAGGCCTGTTGACTATACTGGGGAAGGGGGGTTAATGTTTATTCATGGTACCACAAGGGTAGAGCCTGGACTTTCAGATATAGCACAAAATAACTGAAGAAGAGAAAAATGCTCCCTTCAGAAAACCACAATGTTGTAAACAAGACCACCTGGGACTCTGGAAAATTGACATCAAATCTATGGGCTCCATTTAGTTCCTCTGCAAAATGGGTATTATATGTCAGACTTTGCTGAATCAAGGTCTTAGATTAAATGAGGTTAAGTGAGGGATTCAGTGCAGTGCCTAGCATATTTTAGGCCTCCTGCAAATGTTACTTCTCTTTGGTACAGTGAACTCTTGATGGAGAGTTCAGATGATGACCAGCACTTCAGCAAAGACTGTATATCACAGTGTTGGGCTTTTAAGATCACCTGCCAACTTTGGGCTAGTTATTTAGCTTTTCACTGCTCAGTTTTACTCACTTTTGAATTATTATGCTCTTGAGGCTGAGTTTAAAAAAATTGGGTTTTTAATTCTTTTGAAAATTACCATCATAAGAAACTTAGAGTATTATAATCTATAAATTTATAGATTGTCAAAAGCCCTATAAGTAAGCTCATGAATTTACTTATAGGGCTTTTGATCAAATATGAACCCTTAAGGAGTAAATCTCCCAGGACTTACGAGTGTTCTTTTTTTTACCTTTTTTTACCTTTACCCAGAATACTCTCCTTCCTCCCTAGTACCTCTGTATCACAATAAGGCTGCTTTCCTCCTTCCCTTACTTCAGTGACCCTTGCTCATCCTTCAAGTCTCAGACAAGATGTCATATCTTTTCAGAAGCCCTTGCTCATCATACCTCCCCTCAAATGACTGAGTCAGGTAGCCCTCCTGTCCACTCTCATTGCCCCCTGAAAATACTCTGCTTCAACAGTTAGCGCTCTGAATCATTTTTGCCTGTCTTTGCTGTCGATATTGTCAGCTGTTTGAAGTCATAAAGCTTGTTCAGGAGAGTTTTCCCCAGCTTTTAGCACAGTGGCTGCAGCATTGAAGACAATTTATGAATGAGTGACTCCATGAATGAATGCAGTGAGAGAATAATAGGTAGAGGGAAGAAAGGAAGGAAGGAAAGGAAGAAAGGAAAGAAGGAAGGGAAGGAAAGAGGAAGGAAGAGAGGGAGGGAGAGAGAGAGAAAGGAAGGAAGGAAGGAAGGAAGAGGAAAAGACTTTATAAAACAATACCTGGTAACTGGCTTCAACTCTAAAATCACAGCATTGTAAAATGGCTTTTAGAACAGTCAGACAAGCTCTGTTTTTCCTGTAAGGACAGCTGTTTTACTTTCCTGTCACATTGCCATGGACAAGCTGTGCTCAGATCTGCCTGGCCTTTGTAGAGCTGCCCACCCCATGGCTGTTTGACCTAGTGCAGGGACTTGGACCACGCATATTTGGATTCTAAAAACTTTTATTGATATCAGCTGTAAAATGATTCCCAAGTTCATCTTCTTAGCACAGAAAAATTAGTCATGAGCTGCAGGTCCTTGGCCAGTTGGTTACAAAGATTTTATGAAATTTACAGTAGGGAGTAATCAGGTTTTGATGTGTGAACAAGGGCCAAATACTAACTCTTTATTACTCATTCCTTCATTCATGTATTCAACAAATCTTTATAGAGTACTTGCAAAGTGCCAGGCATTAGGCGTTACGGTTACAATAGAAAATGTCGAATTGCTATGGTAGGGATTAATTATCTGGTGAAAGAGACAGACAGAAGACAAGCAAACAGACATGTTCTATGAAATCACCAATTATGAAAAGTGCTGTGATGGAAAAAAAAAAAAACAATACAGACAAGGTGCTGAGATGGAGAATGATAGGCTAGCCCTACCTTCTCTAGGGTGGTCAGGGGTAAAGTGCCAAGAGGCAGTGATTCTAGGTGGAAGAGAGAAGGAGGACAGAGCCCAGGCTGTCTGTGGACCTGTGATCAGTGATTTTTGATGTTCCTACTGGGACACACTGAAGGCTGAGGTAATGGGCAGCTGTGTTTGTTTGTTTGTTTTTAATCAATAAAGAATTTTAAAATTATGTACATTTTTAGATGTAATGCTATGACATAGTCGATTATAGTGCAAATATAATATTTTTGTGTGCCTTGGAAAACTAGGAAACCCATGTGACTCTCCGTATTGTGATATTCCCTTTATTCTGATGATCTGGAACCAAACCCACTATGTCTCTGAGGTGTGTTTGTATTGGTTGGATGAGTGCACGACTTTAAAGTTACAAAATGTATCCACACAGTTATTTCTGCCTTCTACCCTGGCACATATAATATTTTAGGACAAAGATGGCCAAACTCCACTTTTGAAATGAACCTGTTGTAATTTGAAGGTTGCTTTTTCTTTTCTGGATGTAAAGCAATGTTTGGGTAAATTGACTTTTACTTTCTGTTCCTTTTAGCCAAAGACTCTGTTTAGCACAGCCAGAACACTCTACTGCCACACTCTTCATTTGTACTTCTGCTTGCTTTCCCATACACTATTCAACAGTGGTAGCCTGGCCCTAGTAAGAACACAACACGTTCTTTCATCCATGGAGAGACTCAGCAACCATACGGGTTGAGCAGGTGAACATGAAGAATGATTTTCTTTCCTCCGTGGTTAGAGCATCTAAACAACAAAAAAGTAAAACAACTCGATTCCAGTCTTTTAGAAAAGACAATTTCTACTCATTGTATTAAAGGATCCTTTTTAGACATCACCCTGTGGTCAGCCAAACTAGCCAAAGAAAATAGTGCCTTAAAAGTTTATTTTAGATCTTCCTCACCCTCAAATTTAAAACATTATTTCCACCCCCCTGTGAGTTTCAGTACATTTATAGGCACATGTAACCCATGGGACAAGGGGGAAACTACCCAAGTTAACTCAGGGCTGTGATAGTTGCTTACTGAATCACAGGTATGCTGAATTTCAGAGAGACTGGTAGTGTGTCTTATATACTTTGTACAGATTTTTGTAAAAGCTGTAAAGAAATTGGAGAAAAATCTTCTGAAAATTAAAATAAGCTTAGCTGAGCTTTTCCATCTGTTTTCCAGAATATTCTAGGTCATATTCCAGGACAGAGGAAAGAATCATAAGTCTTACATTAGTGGAATGGGTGGTATTACTGAAAGCTAATAAAATCCTATAGTATGGGCTAGATTGCTTTCTGATTACCCAGACCCTATACTCTGGTTAGGATTTAAAACCCCAGGAGAACACCCATGCTAAGTGATTTTCAGAGCCACTGTTGACTCATTCCAAACCACTGGGCAAGTCACTTATTTACTTACTTTAGTTATTCTAAAAGTTATATTCAAAATAAGGTTTCTCAACGCCCTTTGCCACCATTGGCAAAGTAGTTTTTATGGTAGTTAAGCATTACTTAAGACCAAGGGAGAAACATCTAACAAGCAGAAAAGTAACCCTTGCTTTTCTGCTCTAAACTGTTACTTACTGATACAGCTTAAAGTCCTATGGATTAGTGAACATAAAAGAGGACACTGGAAAGTTCAGTCCAGGTTGACTGCTCAGTAATCATGTTCTTCTCTGCACTACCTAAGTCCTGATTTCTCAGGAATTACCTTTACTGTGCAGAGTTAAGTATGTCTTCTACACAGATCTACACATCACAGATTAGCCAGTTTTGTTTTGTGACATTCAATGGCTCATTTAGCTTTTTTTTAAATGAAGCAACAGAAACATTATTACTTCACAATGGTTCTCAGTATCCTTCGGGAGAAGAGAAATCCCAAGAACTGCTGAGTCAGAGCTGGGCTAGGCATCAGGCACAGCTAGTCTCTTGCACCGGTAGGAAAGGATTTGCTCCTCTATGCCCATCTCACACTGTTTGCTATTCAGATTTGTGCCCCAGAAAAATTATGAATGATTCCATACCCTAGATGTTGAGTTTGAAGCAACAGAAATTTTAAATTAAATTTGCAAATATTTGGTAAGGAGCTGTCAAGACACAGCCACATACATACCCCCTCTACTTTTTGAAAGAACAAAGCAGCTCACAAAAGACATGGGTATACCAGGTGACCCCATCATTTCTAACTCCTAAGGATACACCCAAAGGAACTGAAGTCAGGTGTTCAAATCTGCATACAAATGTTAACAGCAGCACTCTTCATAAAAGCCAAAAGACCGAGACAACGCAAATGTCCATTAGCATTTGAATGAACAAACTGCGGTATACCCATACAATGGACTATTCAGCCATAAAAAGGAATGAAATACTGCGCAACATGGCAAGACCTTGAAAGCATTCTGCTAAATGAGAGAAGCCAGACAACAACAGGCCACATATTGGATGATTTCATTTCTATTAAATACCCAGAACAGGCAAATCCATGAAGACAGAAGGTAGCTTGGTAGTTGCAACAATCTGGGAGAAAGAGGGAATGAGGAGTGATTGCTTAATGGGTGTAGGGTTCCCTTCTGGGGTGATGTGATTTCACAACATGGCCAGTGATTACATGCCACTGAATTGTACACTTTCAAATGGTTAAAATGGTAAATGGAGTATGTTTATTTTCCTAACCAAAAAAAAAAAAAGAAGGAAAGAAGGGAAGGGAAAAAGGAAGGAAGAAATGAGGAAAGAAAGGAAAAGAAAGGCAAGGGGTATATGAGGTAAGACATCTCTGGGTCAAGCTGAATTCTGCACTCAAATGCTTTGGGATAAAGCAGGTCATAAAAGCAAAGGAGACTTGTCAGAGACAAAAGAGAAATGGAATCTGTGACGCTCTCTAGTCTAAAAGGAGAAAGTTTAAAATATATTATGTGAACAACAATGACAGTTCAAGACAACAGAGTTTATAATCCTTGGTTAAAGGAAACCTAAACTGTCCTTGACACAGGTTGGTTACAGTACCTTTCCTATGTAATCTAGAGTCTTGAAATGTTGAGTGACACCGATGCTTTAGATAGGACAAGCTTTAGAAGACCTTTAACAGCACAGATAACTAAGGTAAAACTTCTACAGTGGGGTTTGCTCTTGGTCAAAGTAAAATGAGATAAGTAATTTGTGGTCAGCACAAAGATCATTCTAGATTGAAACATACCACTTGCTCTATGTTCTCCACATGGCTTATGGGAATAAAAAACATCTATCCTGTTTACCTCACAAAGAGATGGATAGCCTGGGATCTTTAGGTAGCTAAATCCTAGTTTATTCATCTGAAAAATGAAAGTTATAGTAGCAGCTCAATCTTGATCCCTAGCTGTCTACTTCTTTAATGTCCATCTTTGCTACTAAAATACAGCTCTTCTCTGTGCTCTTTTGTTTCCATTACCATTCATCCAGACCCATCATAGGGCCAGACACTTCTTAGGAAGTTCGTGGATACTGGCCAAATGATCCAGGGATGACACCAGTTCAGTCTGGAGAAGAAAAGGCTGTAGATGCCACAGAAAAGCTATCTCAGGTGCCTGAGGGTGGTTATTTGTAGGAAACAAAACTTGTCCTTTATGCTCCCTTGGAATTAAGCACTAGGACAAGAGGCTGGAGTCAGTAAAGAGATAGGCTTAGTTCTGTGTTATGAAATGGACCACCTGAACAGGGAATAACTTCCCTGACTCTAGAGGTATTTCAGCATCAACATCTAGAGGCCATGTGTTTTAGAGATTTAGTGTGTGAGTGAGTGAAGTAAGGTTCTTTCCAAATCCAGTTTTCATTCATTCACACTTTCATTGCTTCAGCCTGACAGTCACTTGTTGAATGCTGATCCCTATGGCAGAAACAATACTGTTGTTACCAAGTTCAAGCTCATGCTGCTTGCCACATGACATATCAGTAAATCGAGGGATGAGGTATTGGAGCAAGGAATAGCAATTTTCTGACGTGGACTAGTGTCCCAAAGAACCATCTTAACCAGAGCTAGACTTACTGGTTGTTGCAGACTTCTTGATACCAGAATTCTTTGTTCTCAGAGTTGTCCAAGTAGGTCTGGTCACAACGTTCCCATAAACCTCCAATAGGACCACTGTTATTTTTTTTTAGGCAGCTTTTTATCCTTATATGAATGAATACTTTAAAGGTCAGAGCCTTGACAATGGGCTGTAACATACGTTACAGACAACATTCTTTTATAAAAGGTGCAGAGGCAGCATGGCTAAGTACAGGCAACAGAGCACAAGAGTTAGAGCCAAAGGATTTAGACCCAGTATGGAGTCACGTGTGTTCTTCTCAGTTACATTGTTAAGTTACAAGGGTAAAATAATGAGTTCTCTGAAGATACACTCAGCGATCTCCCAATCTTAAAGAGTATATAGAAAGGAAAATACATTATCACAATAACAAGACAGGAGAAATCATCTGTTATTCTTCCACATCACCACCTGTTTTGTCTGTCTATAACAGTGCACCAAGACTTGTGGTGAAGGCTCCAGGTACCGGAAGGTGGTATGTGTGGATGAGGACAGAGGTGGTGAAGTTCACAGCATGCACTGTGGCATGAGCACAAGGCCTGTGGACCGTGAGAGCTGTAGTCTGCAGCCCTGCGAGTATGTCTGGATCACAGGAGAATGGTCAGAGGTATGGTCTTGGGGTTTCTGGAACCACCTTCAGCAGCGATGGCCTACGGGTGGCATACTGATGAGGGCAAGAATGGGGGAGACGCACACCCACCTGCTGGTTCTTTGCCTGAGAACTGGAAGCCCTCAGACAAGTCCCTCAGCCTTCCTGGGCTGAAGTCCTACATATACAAACTGGGGGAGGTACATGAGACGGTGTCCAAGCTCCCCTCAAGTCTAAAATCATGTGATTCACCCCATGTCCTGTTATTATCATTAGAAAGCTATGGGTGCCTGAAGAAGGTTAAGTATAAGAAAATATCTTAAGGGACTTTCCTGGCAGTCCAGTGGTTAAGACTCTGTACAATGCAACAGGAATGAGTTGATCCCTTGTCAGGGAACTAAGATCCGCCATGCTGCAGGGCACAGCCAAAAACACGGAAATATCTTAGCAATAAGAAATGGTGGGGACTGTGACAAACTAGCACATGGTGTGTGAAAGGAACAGGTTCTCTTCCCCTCCAGTGAAGGCCATGCAGAAATGTGGGTCCTGTGTTAGCAGAGGTGATCTTTCAGAGTCAACTGTAGGATGTTGCCCACCTTATTCCTCTCTCCAATGCCCCACCCCAAGAGATGAGAGCCTCTTACACATCAGAACTCTGGTGTGCAAAGGATAAAGGAAGCCAGAGGCACTCAACATTTTTAGGATGCTCTTAACAGCTACTGAAGGGTGTGTGTTCTTTTCAGAGCTGTGGAGGCCTCTGGATAGAACTTAACTGTTTTTGGAGCTCCCTTCCATTGCTATAAAAGACTACCTCCCAGCGCATGCCCCACATAAATGGGGATTTCTATTGCTTCTGTCTGGTAGAGGAAAAGGGTCTTAGCGCCTACAATCTCAGACGTTCAGCCTTTAAAGTAATGCAGACTGAGGTCACGGCGTGCATTTTAGATACTCTAAAATACCCACAGCTTGGACAGACACCATTTGCAAGCCATCTACCCACGCATGACATACCTCAGACGAGCTCTGCACTCTGCTGGCCTGGATCAGCTGCATCTTTGGGCATTTGAACAGCAGCAGCCAAAGAAGGAAGAAGTGGATGCAGAGTGTTTCCAAGTCTCGAGCCAGCTGGAAGAGAAGGCCCGACGATGTTCTGCGTGCCTGTGGCTGGGCTGGCTCCCTCCTCTCTCTGAGACCCCGTCGGGGAGCCTTCCCCCTGGAAATGCTACAGGAGCGGCCAGCCATGTGGCTTAATGTGATAACTCAGGAGACAGCAGGAAAAAGAGACACTGGTTTTAATAGGAAGTGAGAACTGATGGAAGCTATGGTTGTTGCCTTTGTTTAGTAGCTAAGTCATGTCTGACTCTTTGAAACCCAATGGACTCGAGCCTGCAAGGCTCCTCTGTCCACTGGATTTTCCAGGCAGAGAATACTGGAATGGGTTGCCATTCTCTACTCCATCGAATTTTCCCTGACCAGGGATCAAACCTGCATCTCCTGCATTGGCAGGCAGATTCTTTACGACTGAGCTTTTCTCCTCACCCCGAGAAAAGCAAAACACACTACATGCTGCATACAATTTCCAGGGTTCATCTGGCCCCTTCTTTGACCATGAGAATCCTGAAACTCTAATTTTGTGTAACATTTTTACAGCAAGTGGCCAATTATTTGATGACTTTTCCCAAAAGTATCATCAAAACTAAATTTGTTGTTTAATTTCCGTTCTCTTTTTAAAACAGTATATTACATAAAGTATGTAGCTGAGGAAGTTGAACACAATCTAGAAATCTTACCAATAACCAAGTAGATGTCCTGTCACGGAAGGGAGCTGGGACACATGTGAAAAACTTTTTTCTCCTTTTCTGGATTGTCTGGGTATTTTTAAGTGCCATATAATTATGGCAAAAGGCCTAAATGACTGCATGATTTAGAGAGAGAGTGAAAGAGAAGCAGAAAGGTAATGTTTAAGTCAAGATACTGGATTGGCCAAAAAAGTTTGTTTGGGCTTTCTGCTACTACAAAACCTGAACGAACTTTTCGGCCAACCCAATACATAGCCAGGGAGATAGGAGACAGGAGGGACTGAGCAGAGGGCAAATGGGCCAGTAGACCATCAAGTAGGGAAGGATATTGTCCCACAGTCCTCTTTGGGCAAAGAGCCTGTATTTTACACAGAGGGCATCTCCAGCTCTCTCTGCATCTCACCTGGTCACTTCTCAGACGCAGTCCTGGTAGGTTCAGAAAAGTGTGATTTGTTCACCCTTGTAGAGCTGTGGATGCTGTAAGTGGACCCAAAGACAGCCGGAGCGCCTCCCCGACCTGCTTCTCCCCTTGAAAGTCCGGAGCAGGGGCTTGAGGTGCACCCAATGGGGGACTGTTTGGGGGCAAATATGCAGTAGCAGCATGGATCCTGGAAGGCTCCTGTAGGGCTTGCACGTCCCCTGAGTGCTGTGGGCTGTTGCTTGTAGTGCATAAGAAGCTAATAAAGAGAGCTCTCTGCCCCGTTGTTGTGGGGTCAGCGTTCGATGTGGAGGTCAGGGGCCTATTGTGGCTGCCCCCAGGCCCTGCTCCAACCTCTGCTCTCTACCCGCCTCTTCCCAGTGCTCAGTGACCTGTGGAAAGGGCTACAAACAAAGGCTGGTCTCCTGTAGCGAGATTTACACCGGGAAGGAGAATTACGAGTACAGCTACCAAACCACCATCAACTGCCCAGGCATGCAGCCGCCCAGTGTCCAGCCCTGCTTCCTGCGAGAGTGCCCTGTGTCGGCCACCTGGAGAGTGGGCAACTGGGGGAGTGTAAGTAGCCAACTGGGTGGTCATGGTGGCAGGCTGCTGGATCTCAGATCCCAGCTGAAACATACCTTAGCTGGGCTATCCTAAGCGACTGCCTCCCAGGATAGCCCTGGGAGAGAAACAGGAGTTAGCGGCATGAAACGGGCTGATAGGGAAAGAAGGCTTCTCCGATTGTTGGGTCTGATGCTTAGAGCAGGGGCCAGGGGTGGGGGTGGCTAGCCCTGAAGCCAGACAGCCTCCAGCTGATTCTTGGTTCTGCCACTTCCCAGTCGAGCAGCCTTGGTGGTGGTGGTTCACTCACTCAGTCGTGCGGGGCTCTCTGCAGCCCCATGGACTGTAGCCTGCCAGGCTTCCCTGACCTTCACCATCTCTCAGAGCTTACTCAGATTCAGTCCATTGAGTCAGTGGTGCAATCCCAACTGTCTTGCCGTCCGTCATCCCCTTCTCTTCTGCCTTTGATCCTGCCCAGCATCAGGGTCTTTTTCAATGAGTTGGTTCTTTGCATCATGTGGCCAAAGTACTGGAGCTTCAGCTTCAGCATCAGTCCTTCCAATGAATATTCAGGACTGATTTNTTGCCGTCCGTCATCCCCTTCTCTTCTGCCTTTGATCCTGCCCAGCATCAGGGTCTTTTTCAATGAGTTGGTTCTTTGCATCATGTGGCCAAAGTACTGGAGCTTCAGCTTCAGCATCAGTCCTTCCAATGAATATTCAGGACTGATTTCTTTAGGAATGACTTGTTTGATCTTTGAACAAGGTGCCAAATGTTTGTGTCTGTTTCCTCCCCTGCAGAATGGGTTATGAAGATGAAATGAATATTCATGCATAAAAACCACTTGGGTTATAATGACACCTTTTAAAATTCCACATGTTTGACCACAATTTAAAATTTAAAAGCACCCAGAAGTCTTGTCTTTCCCCTAATAAGGGTTATAGAAGTGTTCACTGTTGTAGCTTCTATTACTAAGAAGCCTGTTTGTCCCTCTGGATCAGGAATTCTTGGTTGCATTAGGATTAAAACAGGTAAGAATATTTGAAATTGAAACTGCCGTAGAACATTGCCCCAGCCTCCTGGCTGCTGACTATGAGACTTCCACTGATGCGAAGTGATGATCAGGCAGAAGTTTGGGACCAGTTGAAAGTGGTTAAGGTTTCAATCATGAATCCACCATGACCTTAACCAAATTTCCTCGCATTTGAGCCCCAATTTTCCCTCTGTAAAAATAGAATAACACTAGTACTATCTCATAGGGTGATTGCAAGGCTTAGATGAAAAAATTATTAATTTCTCATATGCTTGAATACCTATGTAGGTACATAAGTACATATGTACAGGCATGCATGTATAAAACTCAGCACAAAGACTGGCCCATATGAAGTGCTGTCCAAGTACTGGGTATTTGTTTTCAGCAGCACAGGGGTTCTGAACAAGCCTCTAAGCTCTGAGCTCCGTGCCTCAGGAAGCCCAGTCCCCCAGGTTCTGCAGACCCACCACTGACCCTGCTCTGCTTACAGTGCTCCGTGTCGTGTGGCTTGGGAGTGATGCATAGGTCTGTGCAGTGTCTCACCAACGACGACCAGCCCAGCCAATTATGCCCTGCTGACCTGAAGCCAGAAGAAAGAAAAACCTGCCACAATATCTATAACTGTAAGTCAGCCAACCAAAGCCACCTTTCTGGAGCTTGAAGAGCAGGTCTCATTGTTGATGCGCTTGCCTGCCCTTTTCCGGAATAGAGAGTTTATTTTTGAGACATTGGCCCCCACGCTGACCAGTGTGCACGTGAATAATGTAACCAGTCCCATTGGCAGCCACTGCAGACTCATAGCTCATGCTCATGTATTTGTGTATTCTAGGTGAGTTGCCCCAGAACTGCAAGGAAGTGAAAAGGCTGAAAGGTGCTGGCGAAGATGGGGAATACTTCCTGGTCGTCACAGGAAAGCTCCTGAAGGTACTCGTCCGAGCTCAGTCATTATTTCTACGCTGCTTTCAGAGCCAGCAGCCCTGGCTGTCATGGGCCCATTTCCGAGCCTGCCCTGGCAGGTTTTGTCTGGTCTGCCTTTCAGGTCTTCTGTGCAGGGATGCACTCTGACCACCCCAAGGAGTACATGACACTGGTCCACGGCGACTCTGAGAATTTCTCTGAGGTTTACGGGCACAGGTAGGAGAGCTCCAAGCTCAGAAGAGCCCGGACCACCTGGAGATCCCTAGAAACGCCTCCCCATCCTCACCAGAACGTTCTCTCTGTCATATAGGCTGCACAACCCAACCGAATGCCCCTACAATGGGAGCCGACGTGATGACTGTCAGTGTCGGAAGGACTACACGGCAGCTGGGTTCTCCACCTTCCAGAAGGTCAGAATAGATCTGACCACCATGCAGATCATCAGTAAGTCCCACAGAACATTCCAGGGCCTGTGTCCATGGGTCTTTCCATTCAGGCCATGACACATCCTGCTCAGGGGTTGGGCTGAGGCCCAGAGGGTGCGAAAATGAACTTACGATCCAGGGATGACAACCCTGGTCTAAGCTGCCTGAAGGTGGGTTTGCTCCACCTTTGATCACTGTGGTCCCCCCAGTGCCTGGAAAGGGCTGAGCAGTGGGCAGTGCTCCATCAGATTTGTGACAAATGAACAGAGGAGACAGAGGCACATTAAAGGTGTGCCATCATAGTGGGGAAGTCAGGGCAGCGTCTCCCAAAACATGACATCATAGTTGAGACCTTAAGGCCAAGTATTGGCCTTGGGAGTGAGCCAAGTACTGAGTTGGGCAGAGCAAGCATGGGAGCAGAAATTCTGAAGGAAGAAGTTTTAAGGGAGCAGATGCAGACTCTGGAGCTATGACATTCATGTAGCAACATTCACCCCACCCTGGGCTCCCACCAGCAGTGTATACACACGGGCACGTGTGCACACACATGCACACGCACACATACACACATGCACACACACACACACGAGCATAAAGCTAATTTGCTCTGATGGCCGATTTACAGAAGAAAAATGGAGGACAGAATTAGCTATTTTTTAAGCTAGCCTGCCTGTGGGCTGATTTCATACTCTGGCCGACACTGCATTTTTGTTGGGGGCATTAATCATAGGAGTGGTTAAAGACAGCTCAAATATCCCAACCCGTTCCCTCAAATGGACGGAAAACAGAAATAATGAATAATTAAGTTTTCTTCATTAACATTGTTCCTGTAAGCTTGCCTTGCTTTCCTTTGGAGGTAGATTACACTTGATTTGTACCAAGATATTTTTAATTGCCTTCAGCCAGACTGATGAGGGCTAAGGGCAGAGTCTGCAGTTTCCCACTTAAATACTGCCCCAGCTGAGACCCAGAGCTTCCTGGTGCTGAAGCTGGAAAAGGCAGGATGGGGGACTCAGATTTCCCTCCCACAAAACTGCAGAAAAGATTGAGGCCTTCTCTTGCTATTCCCAAAAGACAAAGCAGAAAGGTTTAAAAAGCTGCCTCCGGTCTCCAGTCCCCACCAGATTTTGCAGGATTCTCAGTCTGTCTTCTCCCAAGCCGCCTTCCCCATTCTCCCAGCTGTTCTCAAGACCTACACGAGGGTTAAAAACATGAGCATTGTTTTTATTGGCTTTTTAAAAAACTACAAGTTAGCCCCAAACTTGAGAAACTGCCATTAATATTTTCAAGATGTGGGTTCTAATTGCTCCACATTTTGGCAACTAGACTGCCTGGGCCACAGGAGGACAGCTGAGCCTCGGGGAAGAACTGCTAAGTAGCTGGAAATGCTTGGCTGGCTGATTTCCCCAGTCCTGCAGCCTCCAAGGCAGCTGCCACCGTCTACAGGAGGTTCACAATCATCCAATTACACTGCATTTAAGCGAGGTGATTCACACATTTATTTATATAAGAATTGAGTCCAGAGTCATCTGAAACCCCTTTTGTTGGCTTCCATACTGTGAGGAGACAGACAGTGCTGGTAGAACCAGGGAAGGAAGCTCTCGGAGCCACAAATATAGTGACGGGGGAGTGGGGAGCAGAGCAAGTGTACATCTGGATCCATCTGCTCACTAATCATATTTTGGATTTTTTTTGATTTCCCATACCCTCTTGTGACTTCTCTAACTCTTCTTCCCTTCTGTCTCCTTGTTAATATCCTGTCCAAACTGTTTCTCCCACTCTTCACCTTTCCCCTCCCTTCAACCCTTTCTCCAAAACCCCACAGCCACTGACTTACAATTTGCCAGGACCAATGAAGGACATCCCGTCCCCTTTGCCACTGCTGGGGACTGCTACAGTGCTGCCAAGTGCCCACAGGTACGTGCCAGGGAAGCCAACCCACCGCCCCCAGGGATCCACACCCCACCCTGGCCACCCCACCCCTACTCTAGGCTGCATCTGTTTCTGCAAATGTAATCAGAAAGGCAGCTCTAGCTCTGCAAGGCAGTTTGGCCACCTGTATCCAGGCCTCACAGATGCTCCCACCCTCTCAGCCCCTAGGGGTGCTTCCTAAGGAAACGATCACGGCCAGGAGCCAGACTTCTGCATTCAGCAAAATGCGTCAGTGATCATGGTAAAAACTTGGAAACAAATCAGATATCAGATGACAAGCTTTGGTTAAACAAATGATGATGTTGGTAAATGTTTAATGATTGGCTCTCCAAGTTATGGAGGCAGGGGGAAGCAGTGTTTGTAGCATTTGCCCGTTTCTGGGGTGTCAGTTTTCTCCCTGACTGGTTTCAAGTCGTTAGTATCCTATCACAAATAGGAGAGTTAGGGAGAGAGGCTTGTCTCTCAAAAGCAGTACACGCAGATGCCAACACTCTGCTGTCAGACGTTAAAAATTCTGAATATTGCATGACACAGAAAAACTGTCAGTCCAGTTTCCACTGTATAAGTGTGCAGTGTCTGGAAGTGCAAAGCTGTCTCCTGAATTCTGTCTCCAGCAGAGCTGCTCAGTGGCAGTCTTACCCCTTTGACAGTTGCGCAGGTTTTTGCCTCCTTAGAGGTGTGGCTTGTTCATTTGACTTGCCTTTTGAAACAGGCTGTTATAATCATCCTTGGCTCACTTTGCCAAGTAGGCATCAGTTTTTGCCAGAGGCTTCTGCAAGGAGAGGGCAGGACACACGTAATGAATTAGGTGCTTCTGGACAGAAGAACCTGGCCCCGGTTTTTTTGCTGGCTTACATGAGGTCTTTATAAAGCTGTTATCAAACTCCGCGTTGGAAATCTTTGTGTTGCTGTGAGCCTTCCCAGGTTCTAGGAATTGGGACTGGGAGATGCTCACAGTGCCAGCCACTGCTTCCCCAGAATGCATTTACACACAACCAGAGACCATCCAAAGACAAACACATCTGAATTTTCTTCTAACGGCGTGTTTTCTCAGCCCCAAGCTTTAGAAAGTATTGCTAAACATTTTAGAGAAGTGAAAAGGAAGCTCTCAGGAGAGAAAGAAAATAAACCAAGGACAGAGTGTTAAAAGGGGCCTTTTCTCCATTACCCAGGAATTGAAAACTTTTGAAGTGCGGTTTCTTTAGAGCACTTGATGACTTCAAACACCCCATTCGTATGGGTTGCATTTAACAGCTTATAGATTGGCCGTCCCTGCCCTTTTCAAATGCCTCAGGATTTTCTTGTTTCAATATGTGCATCTTTGGGGAAACTTGAGTAAATGAGAGGTAATTTGCATTCGATTATTTTAATAACTCAGAGACAAAGGAACTGATTGATTTGCTAAATCCTGACAGTAATGCAGTTGCTAAGTGAGAAAAGCAAAGCCAGTGAGAGGCTAACTTGTATTTTTTCCAGTCCACTCTTCAAATCGTATCAGATACTTTTAGAATTCAATTACTTAGAAGTTTATTGAGCACCAACTATGCTGATGGAAGGTGGGAGTTTTTCAAATCACTTTTCCGGGGAAATGCCTGTAGAAAGCAGAACTATGCAAACTGCTCTGGAGCCCTGCTTGTCCTCTGATCTGTGACTGCAGAGATATCAAAGCAGAGCGATGCTGTATTTGACAGTCTGCTTCTTTTTCCTCCTTATCCACTGCTGTTGCTTTAAGGATCTATGTATCATTAAGGGTGAGTCCCCCAAGAGCCCTCGGCTCAAGATGCAGCCAGAGTGTGTGTTGTTACCCTGATCACAGTGCCTGTGGCGTTATTATTACTGATGCTGGTGTTATGAGTGTCTGCTGAGTGTTCACTATACTTGAGACACTGTGCTCAGCATTTCTAAATCAGTGTAGCATTTAGTCATCCATAGCATCCTGTGAGAATGCTCCCTTTTTCCAGATGAGGCAGCTGCGAGGTGTGGAGAGGTCAGGTAACTTATCCAGACCCACGCTGGTGCTCGGTAGAGGGCAGATTTGATGCCAGTGCATCTGAGTCCGAATCTGTGACAGCAGATGTGTCTGGCTGATCCCATTTTCAAAGACTTAGACAGCACGCACCCTTGTCCAGCAGAGAACAAAACCTCCCTTTGTCAAAGCTACATGTGTTGCTGACCTTTCTGGGATATCTAGTGTATGCGTGCCTTACTCACCTTTACTCCTAAATCAGCAACAGGAGATGGTAGCTAAAACTCTCATGCCCTTTCGACCCTGAAGATAAGGCCTGTGGGGACAGAGACAGTAGGTCTACACTCCACTGATGACAGGCAACTTTCAGAGTGCTAATTATCAACTAGGATGCTGGCTAAAAATGCAAATCCCTGACCCTGAAAAGGCCAGAGAGAGAATAAGAACAAAAACTTGTTTATCACCTGCTCTGAAAGGGCAGATCTAGCCAGCATGTAATCTGCTCAGGTACGTGCTCAGACACTGAGCCTGGGGATCAGCCTGACACATCCTGGGGCTAGAAGCCTGTTCCTTCTAAGGACTTTGACGTCAATGCATATCATGTCTGTCTTCTGAGATGTAGGCTTGTCGGGCAGTCTTCATGGGAAACAGGATAAGGAAGGAAAGAAGAGGGTGTCCTTGGCAATAGTGAGGTCTGGGCGTTGTGATCAGTGTGGATGCCCTCTGCAGGGGAGGGAGGTTAGGAAAGTAAGAATTGGCCAGGTGGGCTAATGCAGCATCCAGAAGCCAATGTCTAAGGAGGCTAGGCAAGGAGGGTTTTGAGCATCCAGTGTGACCACAATCACAGATACCTGGGTATTGAAGTCACTCAACATGACAGCCACTAACACCTGCATAGTACTGTCATAAAACAAGTTCCAAAAATATTTTAAAACATCACCTACTCTCTGCCAGGTAATGGGCTAGGTGTGTCATACCTTCTGTATTCTGTCTTATTACCCATTTTACAGATGGCCTCAGGAAGGGTAAGCCGTTTGCCTGAGATAGCACTAAAGGCAGAAGAGTCAGGATTCTAGAATAAATTCCTCCCCCTGACCACAGCATGACTGATGTTTTGGGCTGGATAATTCTCTGTTGTTGGGGACTAGGCTGTGCCTTGTAGGATATTTAGTAATAACTCTGGTCTCTCTGCATCGGCTGCTGGTGGCTCACACACCCACCAGCTGTGACAGGGCACCCCAAAAGGTCTCCTGAGGTTGCCAGATTTCCCGTGGGGGCAAAAATGTCCTCTGATGAAATCCACTGATGTGAACTGAATTAAATCCTCCCTTCACCTCTGTGAATAGGGATGCTGTTTGTTCCCAGTGTACAGACGTAGGATTTAAGGCCCTTAAAGAGTTCATAAACTGTTTAGCATTTATGGAACCAACGTGGAGAGGAAACCTCCAAGTTACACCTGATCCTGGAAGTCTTCATGGAAGAGCTAGGATGTGATATTGATATTTATTAAGACTATATTAGGGTTTTCTGATGGCTCAGCTGGTAAAGAATCTGCCTGCAATGTGGGAGGCAATATTCGATTCCTGGGTCAGGAAGATCCCCTGGAGAAGGGAATGGCAACCCACTGCAGCATTCTTGCCTGGAAAATTCCATGGACAGAGAAGCCTTTCAGGCTACAGTCCATGGGGTTGCAAAGAGTCAGACATGACTGAGCAACTAGGCACAGCAAGACTATATCAAGTGCCTCGTCATATGTTACAAACCATAACTGATATAAACAGGCAAAACAATGCCAAGTCCCAGCCCCTCAATAAGCTTACTGCTGTATTGGAGAGAGAAAACTAGCACTTAGAAAACAATAAGAATATGCAGGACTAATACCAACACTTTTGAATATCTGTTAGGGACCAGCCATACAGTCCTCAGCTAATTTCATTTAGTCCTCACTATACTACTCTGAGGAAGGCACTCTTATTATTACCTTCCATTTTACAGATGGACAAACTGAGGTTCCTACATGGTAAATCATCTGTCCACGTGAAAAAGCCGACTTTACACTTAGGTCTGGTTAGGTGTGAGCCTCCACCTCGCTACTCTCTTTGATGTATTTAAGACTGTTTTGACAAAAAACTGTATCCTAAGGCTCAGAGAGGAAGCTTTCACCCACTGTCTGCAGCTCTTGCAGAAAGCACACTTTTTACTCCCAAACTGCTCATGAATCTATTTAAGATGCCTTTGTGGAGTCATTTTTGCAAGAGAGAAATACACAGAGACAGATGGAGAAGGCAAGAAAGGCTCTCTGCTGCCCTGTCTCCTTGGAAATAAAAATGGAAACACCCGGGGCCACGCTTGGAAAAAGAGCCCCACAGCGCAGCTGGGAGGTGTGGCTTCCCTGGGCCTGGAAGCTTGGCTGGGCCCTACCTTGGTGCAGCGCAGGCCGCTCGCGCCCTCTGCAGGCTAATCCCGGGAACGCGCCGCTCCTTTGAAGTCTCGCCCCGCTGTGCTTAGGACTCGGCGTGCTCAGCACGGTGGGGAGCTGAAGCCCAGGAAGCTTTGGCAGCGAGATCTTGTTAAAAAAATTACACTGTGGCATTTTGTTCCTGTAGGAATCTGATAATTGTGAGCAACATCAGGATTGCTGTGTTAGGGACGCAGAATAGCGGTGGTTGAGAGTGAGGACTTTGAAGTGAGGAAAATGTGAGTTGGGCTTTTAGTGTCTCCTGGAGAAGTTAATGACCTTCGCCAGGCCTCCCTGTCCCCATCTGTGAAGAAAATCCCCTTCAGATTGCTCTTGCAAGGATGGATGAGATGATGCATGTAAAGTGCCTCGTTCAGAACCGCCCCCCACCACCACCACTACAAAGACCCCTCAGTCATTAGTTAGCTATCGTAATGAATTAATATCTTTCTCCAGGTTACCTTTTTATTGTGTGGGACCTTTGCTCAGGATGTCACGTGGACTAAAAATCTTGTTCACTGGCCATTTATTCCAGGGTCGTTTTAGCATCAACCTTTACGGAACCGGTTTGTCTCTAACTGAATCTGCCAGATGGATCTCCCAAGGGAATTACGCCGTCTCTGACATCAAGAAGTCCCCGGTAAGGGTCCCCATGGCTTAGAGGATGAGTTCTGTTTTCTCCTCCTCTTTCTCTCCCTCTGAGGCTATGGTACTAAAGGAACTTCCTCAAACCATTTCAAAAAGTTTCAGGAAGAAAATTGAGGACATAAATGGAAGGTTGATGCGTGGACAGGTGAGTGGAGCAGAGTCTTGCTTACCCTTCTGATGAATTCTTCCCAGAGACGTGAACCTGAGTACCACGGGAGCAATTAGAAGGATGCCTAACCAGGAAGCCGAAAGCACTCAGCAGCCTCTAAGGGCGCGTGTGGTTCAGATATCTTGCAATTAATTAACCAACATGCAATTAACCTACGCGAGCTTAGGGACGGTGATGTCTGTTTCAGAAGAAATGAAATAATACAGAAAGGGCTGGAAAAAGGCGTCATTCATCAGGAGGGTTTCTGGAGAATGAGAGAAAAACTCACAGGCTCTACAAGTCAGTTCTTCTTGCTCTAAAATCTAGCTGTTCACGGTGGGATCACCCCAGAGCACCCGAATTACCTGGGAGCTTGTTGACAATGACGATTCTGGGGCCCCAGAGCTTCTGAGCAAGACCTACAGCTGAGCAAGCAATCAGATGGACACTCTGAATCCACTCTGGTCTGCGTATGTTGCTCAGCCTGGGGGTATGTTAGAGTCACTTGGGAAAGTTTAAGATGCATGTACCTGGGCCCCATCCAGATTCACTCAAACGGAATCTGTGACAGGGGCAGAATTTGGAATTCCCCAGGGGTGTCTAATGTCTAAGGTGGGGCAGGAAGCGCTGCCCTTTCCAGCCAAGAAGTTCCGAGGATGAGGGGCAGGAGCTGACCCACAGGCAAATGGGAAACTTACAAGGTGTGGCCTGTGGCCCCAGTCCTGCCACAGCTGTGACCTCTGTCTCAGGGTCTCCTCAGAAAAGTAAGTAATGGAGAAAGAAGAAGAGGACTAGAAAGTGGGGTATTACTCCAAGGTGAGGTTGCCGACAAAATACAGGATGCCCAGTTAAATTTGAATTTCAAATAAGGAAGATTTTTATTTATTTTTTTACTATAAGCATGTCTAAAACATTGTATGGGACATACTCTTTCTTTTAAAAAAAAGTGTTTATCTGAAATTCACATCTGACTGAGCATCCAGTATTTTTACTTGCTAAACCCTATCAAAATCTGAATATAACGAAACAGCTCAGTCAGCCTGCTTCCACCCAGGAAGAGAAGAAACATTAATTATAATGTTCCAGGAATATTTCAGAGGTTTTTTTTTTTTTTTAGCTGCAGTGGTTAAATTTGTGTCTTTGAGAAAAAAAAAAAACAACTTTTTTCTGTGAAAATCAATTAACTCCTTCAATTCTTATTTACCTAAACAGCTATAGTGATTGCTTATAATTTAATCATTAATTTTTTGCTTGTACTGAAAGAAATAAAGAGAACCGAGAGCACACTTGCCGTGCTTTACAGTGGGCCTAGAAGTTATATTCTTATGTTCTACTATATATTATGTTGCAGTGACCAAGAGAGACAAAAAAAAAAGCATGGCCTCAAACGTGGTCCTACTTAAACCATGATTATGTAGAAAACCATATATGTAAACAGTGCTGAAACCTTAGTTTCAATTTCATTGCAGTGTTCATCCAGAACCTAAAAATAATTGCAGCCTGGAGCGCCACCTTGTGGAGACAATGATCACTGTCCTACCGAGATGGGCTGATTGTTCCCCTAGCCTTTACGCCTGTGCTGAAGGGAATTGGTTTCACAAGTGCCTGTCAGAATTTTTTTTTTTAATCTTGGTGTTCCATGACAGCTCAGAGAGACAGCTCAAAATTAGTCTCAAGGGTCTGTCGAGCACTCCTTATTAATCCCCATGAGCCAGAACTAAGCAATCTGTAGCTCCTAGCAGCCCCCAGAAACGAGGCTTTGTGTGCCTGACCTGCTGTGTGGTCCACAGAGCAGCATCCTCTAGGGATGCTCCATGAAAATAGGCTTCCGCAGCCTAAGACACTTGGGGGAAAATTGTATATTTTATTTCCTTCTGTAAGAGTCACAGTAACTAACCATGCGTGTATTGGAGGTTGGAATAAAGTGAACAGGAAGGAAACCTGTGTGGTTCTATTGAAGCCAGCATTTCCCTAAATTAGTGGTTTTCAAACTTGGGCCAGGACTTGCTAAAACACAGCCAGCCTGGGGAGGGGCTTGAAATATACATTCCCAACAATTTCCCAGGTGATGCTGATGTATTGGTCTGGGACCACGTTTTGAAAACCACTGACCTAAGTTAAACCAGTCACAGAGCCTTCTCTTCAAAGTCAGACCTTAATTTCCCCACATTACCACTGTTCCACACAACACACTTTGAAAAACTGTGTCACATCCTGCTCCCACCTTGCCTTATCACTGTCTTGCTTCTGAGGGGCTGAAGCCAGGCTGCTCTATTTTGCACAGATCCTGGCCAGTCCCGATTGACTCTCCTAACAGCCCTGCTTTGATTCAGTCCTCTCATCTTCACGCTTCACTTTCTTTCACTTTTCTGCCGGGAGCACCAGAAGGAAAAACACAATGGAATCCTCCATTTTCTAAACCTGCTTGGTGATAAGATGTTTTTTCCCCAAGAAAAACTAAAGGAAAGCTCTAGTCATTCAGGGTAAAACTGAGTTACCAGAACCACTTGTGGGATGAGTACATGGTCTCACCAACAGGAACAGACCTGGTGAAAATAAGTCTCAGTGTCAGGTTCATTATTGGCTGCCCATATATGAATAGTGGGAAGAATTCTAGTTTTTTAGTGATAAGGATTTTTGTTATTGAAATAGCCTCTGTTACTGAAAGCGCCTCTTTTTACTGGACAGTTTACATGCATTCAGTCTCATTCCTCCAGGTCACTCATTGAATTCTTGGGAGAGCACTGAAATCAAATAAGTCACAGAGTATAGAGGTTAAGCCTCCAGGCCCTTAAGTCAGATCGCCTGACATGCTTTTACCAGCTCTGCCATCGTGGCAAGTTATTTAACTTCTCAGGGGCCTCAGTTTCTTCATCTATAAAATCGGCATCATGGTAGTCTTACCCAGTTGGATTCTTGTGGAGCGAAAATGAAATAGGGAGATAAAGCTATTTGCATGTCACTGGACAGGCACCAGGGGCACAGTAAGTATTAGCTGTTAATGTTATCACATGTTCATAGGCCTAAGGCTTGCCATAAGGTTGCAGAATTGGTCACAGTGGTGAAAGATGCAAGCTTGGGTGTGATAGGAGGATGGGACTGCAGCCTGAGCAGAGGCTGAGCCTGGACCTGGCTGGTACCCACTACACCATGTGAATTTTGTCCACACGGGCCCTTCCCCACCCAGGACTGAGGCATATGGGACGCCTCCTGGGTCCAGGCATGGGTTCTAGACAAATGCTTTGACTGTACTGTTTCTGCTCTGTGGGTGAGGGGCAGCCAGACAGAAAGGGGGGAACTTGGCCCACCTGTAAGATTGGAGAGAAAAGACTGGCATTCTAAGCTCCTCTGCCAGTGACATTCTGTGCTTCCCCAACTCACGAGTGTACTCAGGATGTGAGAGGATCCTCAGTCCCCATCCGGGAGAGTCCCCCCTGCCAGCACTGCCCCCACCCCGAAAGATGCCCATTCTCGGAGCTGCTGTCTCACCTTCCGTCCTGGAGACGGTTCCAGAATGGCCCTCAGAGCCAGGCACAGTGAAGGCAGGTTCCTGTAAGCAGGTGGGAGGGCTGTCCTTGGGTCTCTGTGCTGCTTTGTGTTCCTAAGGGATGGGACAGGGTCTGAGAGGAGCTGGGAGCCT
Organism: Oreotragus oreotragus; assembly: GCA_006410675.1. Classification (NCBI taxonomy): domain Eukaryota; kingdom Metazoa; phylum Chordata; class Mammalia; order Artiodactyla; family Bovidae; genus Oreotragus; species Oreotragus oreotragus. Next base: position 144,284 of record SJYX01022235.1, read on the forward strand.
GTGTTTCTGAGGCCTGGGTGCCTGGCCCTGAGGCCTAACCATCACTGTTTTTCTGAGGGAAGGGCTCTAAATCCAAGAATTACTTTGAAATTAAAAATTAAAGTTGTATTACTGTATGGGAGATGGACTCAGTTCCTGTCTTTTTTTAATCTTTCAGTTCTTTACAACCAATGGAGTTTAAGTAGCATGAGATAAATGTGTGTGTGTGTACCAAGCAAAGAATCAGTTCTCTTTTATCTACTATAAGCTGCGTCCTAACCCACAATTCATTTGTGAAAATTCAATTTTCCGCCAAGTATAAAAATCATACATTTACTACAGACAAGGGGAGTGAAAGTACCTTTTATATATGTGTACATTTTATTCTGTATGATCCCATAGAAGTTAGATATTTATACATTGTGTGTGTGTACATTTGTGTATGTGTGATTAGGACTTTATTTGGGGTAAAAAACAAATGCTGTTGTTTTTTTTAATGGGCAGTTTCACTCCCAGCAGGTCCAAAGAAATGTAAATAAGCACACTTTAATCAAAGATGTGCTGGCTTTCCTAAATTAAACGAAGCAACCTCCCTTGGTTATATTGACTGCAGAAAGCAGAGAAAAAGAGTGAAAAGTGTGAACTATAAACTATTCTTAATGGAACACAGAGTCACTCATTTTAATTATACATAATAGCTCAAACTCTGCTAACAAAATATTTGTTGAAAAGAGATTTTTAGAGGACCTGCTTTAGTGGAGAAATAAAAATGATTCACAGTTAATGTTTCATTGTATAAGAGTGGGTACTTACAAAAGTGCTGAAAAACATACCTTTTTGTCTGAAATAGTCACTGTTTCCATGACAATCATGTTTATGCTATTTATTTTCTCAGTGCATATATTTTCTATTCTGTACTAGAAATAAGTGTTAGTTCAACCTTTACCTAAATGACATTGATAGAGTCCTAGTTAATGAAATAACATGAACATTGCAGAGCGAGTATCCGCGATTTTATAATTACCCAGACTATCCCTTATCTCCATGAGAACAGGCCGTGGTGGAAATTCACACAATAAAAAGCACCATTATAACAATGATCACTAATAATTGAGCACGTACATTAGGCCAGGTGCTATTCTGGGTACTTTATGTGCTTTCTTTCATTTGCAGCAAACCTATAAGGGGAGGCTTGTATTATCCCCATTTTACAGATACACCAGAAAACTGAGGTTTAAAGAGGTCATTTAAAGATATGATGCAAGTCTGAGGCAATCTGATCTCTGCTGGTGGGGAAGGAAGAGTTTGGGTGGAAAAAAAAGCTTTAATGAAACAGAAGGCATTTCTACTATGTCAGCATCCTTAAGGCCACAGACCTATATACTTCAGCCTAGGGGAAAAGTTCCTGGCTAGAAAGCCAGTTTATCTGGCATCAGATCTAATCAATGATGTCAGACTAACTGCAGAGCTAACGTGGGCCCCTAAAACCAAGACCCCGTGGGGTGACAGAACTCAGTCTTCCAACTCATTCTTGTGCATGCATGCTCGGTCGCTCAGTCGTGTTCGACTCTTTGTGACTCCTTGGACTGCATAGCCCGCCAGGCTCTTCTGGCCATGGGATTTTTTAGGAAAGAATACTGGAGTGGGTTGCCACTTCCTCCTCTGGAGGATCTTCCTGACTAAGGGATCCAGCCTGCATCTCCTGCGTTGCAGGCCCATTCTTTACCCCTGAGACATCAGGGAAGCCCTCCAAGTTAATCTCACTCAAAAAGCATGCAAATTTTTTAAAGAGTGAAACTTACATGTTTTTTTTTCTTCAAAATTGGCAACTATTTTTCTTTTTTAATGAGATTATCCATTGTTTTCAAAAGCCTTTCATAGTTGGGCCATATGAATCAAATATGGCCCAAAGAGATCCTGAAATGTGCACACAAGTATGATTCATACCAGCATTAGTCCCAGTCGAGAAAAACATCTTAGATGCCAAACCTTGTGCAGGAGTCAGGGGTGGAGGGTGGCTCATGTGACATGGTAATTTACAAACTGGGATATGATGCCACGGTTAAACAAGGGGTTTTTCATAGCATGGGGAAGGATTAAGGAGGCTGATTAGCAGGGCCATTTGAATTGCAGCTCAAAGAGAAGAGCGTACTTGTTCACCCTTCTTCAATTCATTCAACAAATGTGTGTTTCAACCACTGCTAGGTTCTGGGGAACCTAGTATTCTAACAAGGCACTGGCCTTGCCATAATGGGGCTTACATTCCAGAGGGGGAAGAGAGACATAAAGAGAGAACTACCCCCATCTTATAGGGTGCTGTACAGCTGGTAACTCAGTCAGAACGATTTCTCAGAGGGAGTGGCTTCTGGGCTGAGTTCTGAAGAATTTACCAGACAAAAACTGGTACATGCACACAGAGTCCAGTTCACACAGAGAGGGAGAGGGCAGAGAGTTCCAGCTAGAGGAGCCGCATGTGCAAAGGCCCTGTGTTAAGGGGCATGTTAGAGGAACAACCCAGAGAAATGCAGAGGGCAAGAACAGAGCAAGACAAGTCCAGACAGGTAGGACTATACAAGGCTAGAGACCAGGGTTCAGCAAACCTTTTCTGTAAAGGGCCAGATAGTAAATATTTTAGGTTTTGCCATCCAGGAGGTGAAAATCATGGATATTACATGTGTATTTATATGACAGGAGTGAAAACAAATTTGCACAAAAATTTAGTGATTAAATCCAAAGCAGAATAATAATTGAGTGTAAATTTTTGTTACCTAGAATCATTTCATATGATTGAAATGAAATATTGAATGAAATATTGAATGGATAACATTTTGTTTAATCACTGTTCTCTGTTACCAAAATTGCTTCAAAGTGTTTATTTGTTAATGCTGATCTGAAATGAGATGTTCTGCACTTCATCTTTATGAATGTCTTTTTGCAGAGATAGGTATTGCCAAACACTGCTATCGTCTACAACCACATCATTTTAATTGAGCATATTCATGCCTTGGCAGCTGTTGGTGGAATTCCGTTAGATTTTACACTTGATATTTGCCTTTCTGCACATCATTACATTACAGATGAATCACTTGTACTTGAAGGTGAGATGGAAGCTCTCCTCAGTTACCTCATTAGATGGATTTTGAAATATGAAAATTTCCTTTGTACTTACATCCATGTCCAAAAAGTGATGCTGAAACTGTAGTTCACACTCATGAAGTATATCCACTATAAATGTATGTGGAATAGCAATAAAGCTTCTCATTTTTAACATTTGACAGATTGGGAAGTGTACAAAGCACCTTAACATGATTTATGATTCAAACAATGTTAGTTGTTATTGAAATGACTTTACCACAGTATAACTTTTGCCTGTAAGTGCAGTTTTTGCCTTGTAATTTTAGTTTCAGCTCATTAAGAAACATTATCAAGTCATCAGCAAAAGATAATGTCCAAAACCATTAAGTGTTCAATGACAGTGATTGAGAACAGTTCTCATTCAGAAAATTGTTTATCCTGTCCCTGAGCTCAAAATTCATGATAAAACTTTACCACTCCTAAGTCATCCAACTGCTGTATGTTAGGATAAGTCAGAGTATTCAACTTCTAGTCCTGACCCCCAGATTCCCAAAACTGATGAAGATTAAGTCTATGATAGAAAAAGAAGTTCATTATTAAGTTCCATGACACTAGATAGGTTCTTGAATTTTCCACAGTGAATAATCACAGGCTTTAAACATCTTACATTTTCACAAGCTTTGTAAATCACTCCACATAAAGCTTTTCCTTCTCCACACATGGATCTTACCATTATTAGTTGTCAACACATCTTAGCCGATTCCTCTTCAGTTTTTCTGACTAGTATTTTCTCTATCTCTTTGACATACTACTTCCACACAGAGCATTCGTAGAGACTAATTCTTTGGTTCCTTCACAACTCAGCATGGTCTCAGACAAATGAAAGAGTATCAGTAAAATCTATCATCTCATCAAAAACCACAGGAAACCATTCCAATTTGCTTCATTTTTAAATTGTTTATTGATGTGGCTCCCAAACGTCATTAAATTTTTGAGCAACTGGTCTTGCCAAAAGGGTAACAGTGTTCAACAGATTGATTTTCTCTGGACATATGTCTTCTGCTGTTACAATTAAACAATATTTCGTGAACTCACCACCTAGTAGACTGCTTTCCTTGTGCCGCTAACAACCGAGCCACTTGGGCGCTTGCATCTTTTCATCTTTTATCCTTACTCACGTTGATTTCTTATTTTTGTGAAGAATGACACTGTGATGAGATATTCTAAGTTTTCCAAATTCCTGAGCATTGCTTGCCTGGGACTTGGGAATACCATGCACCCGCTAAGTGTGGTGATATTGGTGCGTAGCGTCTTCTTTTAGCACAACTTCGTGTCCCTGTGTGCTTCCCCATTGGCTCAGGGGCAAAGAATCCACCTGCAGTGCGGGAGACTCAGGAGGCACAGGTTTGACCCCTGGGTCGGGAAGATCCCCTGGAGGAGGAACTGGCAACACACTCCAGTATTCTTGCTGGGAAAATCCTGTGGACAGAGGAGCCCGGTGGGCGACAGTCCGTGGGGTTGCAAAGAGTCGGACATGACTGAACACGCACGTACACAGTATCGTTGCATGACGATTGCAGCGCTTTGCCATGTAAATGTGACAAAAGAATAATCCATCCTACTTACCTTAAAAGTACAATAAAGTCTACTTTTTCTGTCTTTTCTTATTTTGACATACACTGGTTATAAAAAAAAAGAGAGAGAAATGTTATAATGCTGCAATAGGCGTGGCCCTCGAAACAGGTTACAGTGTGTCACTGTGACTTGTGTGCGGAGCAGCAGTGTGAGGCTGTGAGACCAGCCACTCAGCCTGCTGTTGTAACAAGAAAGCAGCCACGACGTGAGGAAAGTGAATGGATGTGGCTGTATTCTGATAAAACTTCATTGGCGGGCCTTGAGATTTGAATTTTGTGTNTACACTGGTTATAAAAAAAAAGAGAGAGAAATGTTATAATGCTGCAATAGGCGTGGCCCTCGAAACAGGTTACAGTGTGTCACTGTGACTTGTGTGCGGAGCAGCAGTGTGAGGCTGTGAGACCAGCCACTCAGCCTGCTGTTGTAACAAGAAAGCAGCCACGACGTGAGGAAAGTGAATGGATGTGGCTGTATTCTGATAAAACTTCATTGGCGGGCCTTGAGATTTGAATTTTGTGCATTTTTGGTTTGCTGCTTCCCAACCATTTAAAAATATAAACGCTCTTCTTGACACTGGTAGCTATGTCAATAATCAGGTTAAAAGCAAAGCACTTCTTCTGAGTGGTTTCCTTTGGTTCTTGATGAGTAGACAGATTTCTATTGAGACTCTTCAGCTGTGTGTTTGAGGAGAGACCATGCTGAGTGTGACGGGACTAAAGATTAGTCTCCATGAATGGTCTGTATGGAAGAAGTGCAGGTAAGGATATTTCAAAGAGGGTGAGAAAGCACTAGGGCCAAAAGACTGAAGTGCGCTCTGTGAAGATACAGGCCGTGCGAACACAGGGGACACACAGGCCATCGTTTCTCAGCCCCTGCTTTAGACCGTGGTGAGGATGTTGGTCCCCACTTCGAGAAGTCCTACCTGCCGTACATACAGGAATGAGTCCCCCCAAAGCCAGTTCAAGCCCCGGAACCATAGTAGCCAAGCAGGTGGACTAAGATGATGCATCTTTTTTTTTTTTTTTGCAGGATGGTACCCGGGTCGTCGGGAAATGCGGTGGTTACTGTGGAAAATGTGCTCCGTCCTCTGGCACTGGCCTGGAGATTCGAGTTTTATAGTTAAGGTAAGTGTCTCTGTCCCTCTCTCTCTTTCTCGCACTCTCTTTCCTGCCCTCTGCCTCTCTCTCATTCTTTGAGCAGTCTAATGATTAGCAAATGTAGGTGGGTCACTAGCCCCCAGAAAAGGGAAGCTGACCCAGTGCTTTTCAGCCTTGTGTCTCCTGCTCATCTGTCCTCGCACGCCTGCGGCCATCTGCTCTCCACCTTGGACGTACAGTCCCCAGACATCCTGCACCAGGTTCCTCTGCAGTGCTTATTAAAAAGGCTGCTCCCTGGGTTCCAGTTCTAGAGGTCCTGCTATGTTGAGTGGAGGTGGATCTAGGAATCTGTATTTTTAACGCAGGAAATTCTAATGCAGAAGATTCACAGATCAGCCTTTGAGAAATACTGCTGAGGGTATTACGAGAGTAATATTAATAACAGTCGTTGACCCCTGACTGTGTGTCAGGCACCATACTGGGTAGCCATTATTTCCGTGCATCCTCACAGCGAAGCCACAGTCTGGGGCTGTTACCCTCATTTTACAGACGGAAGCTGAGCTCCACAACAGTTAAGCGGCTGGCTTAAGTTCACCATGGATTTCCTTGGCAGAACCCAGGAGGGTCCTACCCACAGCCAATGCTCTCAGTTAATGTACTCTTCTGCACACTTGTAACTTACGATGTGATCCAAGGACCAGCCTGATCTGTATCACATGGGAGCTTATTAGAAATGTAGGATCTCTGGCCTCATTCCAAATCTTCAAAGTCAAAATCTGCATTTTAACAAATGTGCAGGAGAGTTTCCCTGTTAAAAGTTTGACAGTTCCTGTCATGACTACATTATGCTGGCAAGCGCTCCCTCTGCTGGGCAGAAAAGTGAACTGATTACTCTTTTTCTCATCTTGTTGCCTTTCATGGATAAGAGATGAGCTCAGCCAACTCACGCGACCCTCCTACATCTTCCCTCAAGCTTCCAGCAGCCCATTATCCTTTTTAGGCTCTTCAAGATCCTGGCAAAGGAGTATATAGCTGACACTTGTGTATCAGTTTCAGTGTATAATCATCTATACTAAAAATTATGAACTTAAAGTAGAAATATTTCCGCTGCAAGAAGCAACAGGGGAAAAAAAAAAAGGAAAATGAAAACAAACTTACTGTCTTAAATAACTGAGATGTCTAAGCAGTGGTCTGTCTCCAGGCATGGTTGGATCTTGAGGCTCAGAGTCATCAGGGCTCTTTCTCCATCCATCAGCAATGCTTGCCCCTTGAGTGACTTCATTCTCAGGCAGATCATCTCCTCCACACCATGGTCCCTGGCAGTTCTAGGCTTACATCATCTTTACATCTCATGGCCCTTAGTAAATGCTCACCTCTGACATCTGTTGTGCACAAGAACTGTGGCTCTGATTTGTCACGTGGCCATTTCTGAACCAGTCACAACATCCAGGAGACTGGGATCATGTACCCACCTAGAGTCAGCCTCATTTGGAAGAGGGATGGTTGCCAAAAGACCAGAAAGAGTTTGTTATCAGAAAAGAGGCGATGGAATAAAGGAAGGTGCAGTCAGGGGATCTCCATTTGATTTGTATTGTGTATATTTTATATCTAATAAAGAGTATTTTATACATATCTTACGAGTAGTAACGTTTGGATGAGCACATACACACAATATTTACATGTCTGTACCAAAGGACTAGACGGAAATACACCAGTATGTGAAGAACGTTATCTCAGGCTGGGGGAATCACAGGCTGGTGGCTTTTTATTTTATTCTTTCTATATCCTTGAAATTTCCAGTTTCTTGTAGCAAGCATTATTTTTAAGTTCTATATGTAAAAATTTCTGGCTTACCTGTTCTTGACTTACATCACTTGAGACAGAAGATTTACATTTCCTGGTTGGTTCATTTGCTTTCAGGTGCTCAGAAGAGGAAGCCACTATGGGATGGATGAAGGATAGTGATGAAATACCTCCACCTTAAAATTTGTGTGTATGTGTGTGTGTGTGCGTGTGTGTATGAGAATTTGTGTGCCTGTGTGTGTACATATGCATATATATATACTTATATACACATACATATGTATATGTGTGTGTGTGTATATAAATGTGGAATAACCTAATGATGTAAAGTTTAATATTTATGTTTGAAATTATTTATTGTGATGTAATATTTTTGTACGTAAAATGATTCTATTATGACTGCCTTTCACATTATTTCGTCCCCTGCAGTCAGACCACTGCATTTTACGTACTCTACATTATATGTAGTACTATGACAAAAGTGATCCTTTATTATCACGGTACACTATTGTTTACTTTCTGTCTGTAAATGTTTTATGTTACTTTTTTAATTGTAATTTTTTATAAGAAACAACTTAGCTACCATCAAGGTGCTACGAGAGTTGTATCAGGATATTGTTGGCATTTCTAGGAATGTGTCATTAGCCAATTGGTAATTTAGTGATGTCACAGATTGTACCAGCTATTAATTATGTTAAGTATCTATTCAGTTTCATGTGATCTCTGGGAAAAAAAAAAATTGCTGCCTTGGTGCTAATATTGTGTGTATTTAAGTGATAATCGGACTCAGAACTGTAAACACTTTTAATCGAAGGGAGAAGCCGAAGGACAACTTTCAATGGACAGAGTCCCTTGGATAAAATAAAACCAATTGTTTACCCTTGTTTTTAGACATGGCTTCTTGGGAAGAGAATGGGACTTTGTTCTTGTTGTTATTCTTATCAGTACTTTGCTTCAGTTAATGGTGCCTTCGTCTCTCTGGTTAAAGAGAGGGTCCTTCAAGCAGCTTCATTACAGAGTGACGCTGAGCCAATGAGACCCGCTCAGCGTTTTGCCAAGATACTCTGAAATGGTGTCTATGTCAACAATTGCGACAGAGGATGCGTGGGGTGGGGGTGAACCTCAGCCTCCAGCCTCCGCAGCACACCTGGAGAAACCCAGAAACGGAATCTTAGTCATCAGGACTGCCTTTTGCGTGGAAGCTCTGGCTGGTGATTAGCCCCTTTGAGCCGTGACCCTGAAACCCTGTCAGTGTCCACGGCTGCTGCAGTCTTCGGCATTCAGAAGTACAATGAACTATGGAGTACAAGGTGCCTGAGTCTTTCTTATCTTTGGATCCATTCATCTGTGGAAGTCCTGTTTGTTACTTCTTTCCAAAACGGAACTGCCAAACCCCTGGTCTTTCTGCTCTTCCAGCCTGATGGAAGAAGAGTCGTCACCCTTGTCAGACACTCGATTTGAGAAACCTTCTCACTTCCAAAAGCCAAAGAGATTAGGAGAAACCTGTCAGTATTCTCCAAACCCAAACAAACTTCAGAGTGCTCCAGGAAGTTATATTCAATGTATGAGTAAGTGTTATTCTCCTTTATTAATACATTGTGGAAATATACTGCGAATAAATACCATGACCACATCCAAACATTTGTGTTTCACGTGATTTCTGGACACTTGATTCAAGATGGAATGAACATGCCTCTAGTTTTGTTTTNCAGCTGAGGAGAGCTTGGTGCTAATGACACCAAGGTCGTGGGCTTGATCCCATTACCGGGTGGTGAAACTCAAAGGAAAAGCTCCATTGCCTTGACACAGACTCCTTGGGGCTTCTGCTAGCCATTCAGAGTGAGGCAAAGGAATATAGATTTTTTAAAAATTAATCATGTCATAATTTTTTCTTTTAAGTACCTCAGTCGTGTCCGACTCTGCGACCCCATGGACTATACAGTCCATGGAATTCTCCAGGTCCGAATACTGGAGTGGGTAGCCTTTCCCTTCATGATTTAGGGAGTCTCCAACTTGAAGCTGGTTGTGGGATCAGGGAACAGGGCTAACTGAGTCTGGAAGATAGGACCTAGAGTGCCTTAGGCCAGGGCACAGTGGAGGGTGAGAAAATCTACATAGGTTTCAGGAAGTGGGTGTCAGTCCAGGCACTATATTTAGTGGGCAGAGCAAAGAAAAGTGAGTTCAGCCACCAGTAATGTTTTCAGGTGGTGTCATTGCATAAGCTGGTGTCAGGTCTCTGCCAGGTATCTTTCTTAAGATAGCCATGGCAGGCAAGGACCAAGGTCCATGCTGGAAGATGCGCTGGCAGGTGTCATAGATGGTTCCCCAGCCACCACTGAATTCAGGGCTGAGACTCACTTCTGAAATGCTTGGGCAGAAGCCTGACCTCTAGAATGTGATCAATCAAGCCATCAGGGAGTGATATAAGTGAGGAAAGGAGGATGTTTGGTGAACGATACACCCATCTTCTAAGGTCTCGGATGTGGATGTGGAATATATGCTGTTCTGTGTCTGGGAGCCTGATTTCC